>CM036761.1:1545000-1582500 GCA_020796225.1 Arion vulgaris
GTTGTATCGTTTGCTTGATAAAGACCTTTTGGTCGAAACGTTGCTGTTTATCGTCACTGTTTCTGTATTTTGTAAAACTATAGTACTTTGGTTGTACGTGTTTCGCTATTTCACCAGGTTTTACTGCAGTCTTCCCCCTTTTTTCGATAATATACATTCATTTAGGTACCAGAAAATCACTAGGAAGAAAAGGCGACTGGCATAATGTTGATTATATCACACATAGCCTACCGATGATTATATCACACATAGCCTACCGATGGTTATATCACACATAGCCTACCGATGGTCACAGCACACATAGCCTACCGATGATTATATCACACATAGCCTACCGATGGTCACAGTACACATAGCCTATTGATGATTATATCACACATAGCCTACCGATGGTTATATCACACATAGCCTACCGATGGTCACAGCACACATAGCCTACCGATGATTATATCACACATAGCCTACCGATGGTCACAGTACACATAGCCTACTGATGGTCACAGCACACATAGCCTACTGATGGTGACAGCACACATAGCCTACCGATGGTCACAGCACACATAGCCTACCGATGGTCACAGCACACATAGCCTACCGATGGTCACAGCACACATAGCTTACCGATGGTCACAGCACACATAGCCTACCGATGGTCACAGCACACATAGCCTACCGATGGTCAATGAATACTACTGATTCCCTAATATACCTCATGGTATGAAAACTAGTTCCTTTAGTTTTGTTTTCTAAATTTATTTTTTGGATCTTAAATCTGGAAAAAAACTGAAAGTTGGCGAACAATGGACCAGGCTGATATTATAGTGGCGAATCTACAACACTAACCAGACTGCAAGAATTCCAAGTCAAGTGTGGTGTAGCTACGCAAGAGCACTATGCTGGTAGCCAAAGAAGAATAGTAAACCAACATAGAACCGGCGTCGTTAGTCGTCACACGCTGAGAGACATACTGAAGTGGAGTTAGTCGTCACACGCTGAGAGACATTCTGAAGTGGAGTTAGTCGTCACACGCTGAGAGACATTCTGAAGTGGAGATCGGATCACTGATGGACTAATTGATTAATTGATTCAATGTACAGTCATGATGATCTGATCTGACTTCTGTCTCGCCATTCAATGTACAGTCATGATGATCTGATATCACTTGTGTCTTGCCATTCAATGTACATGTCATGATGATCTGATCTGACTTGTGTCTTGCCAGGCTCTCAAGGGGAGCACAAAATAGTAACACTGCGACTTTTAAAGTATGTTGTAAGAGACATCAGAGGTAGGAGCCTAGGAAGCTACCTAGTAAATTAATAACATCGCAGACATCGGATGTGTTAGTCTACTTGTAGGCACATAACTGGCACAACGTACAATTGCTCTTAGGCTTAGATCACATACAAATCACAAAGAGTTATTTAAAGCGTAGTCGATATGGAGCGTTCAAGAAAGAAGAAGAAGAAGAAGTAGAAGAAGAAGAAGATAACGATCCGATAACTAAACTAAATCTGAGTATTATAAAAAAAAAACCTATTTTATCCAGAAGTAAAAATGCATCTGTCAAATATGATCAACTATTTTCTATGTATATCGTACTATCTCTGCAGGCGTTTGGTTGTTTCCTGGCCTGGGAGACGAGGCACGTGAGTATACCAGCCCTAAATGACTCTCAGTACATCGGCATGTCTGTCTATAACGTGGTCATCATGTGCACCTGCGGAGCAGCGGTGTCATTCCTTATCGAAGACAAGCCTACACAGAGTTTCATCATTATCTGCCTTTTTATTATATTTTGTACAACTATCACATTGTGCCTTGTTTTTCTACCCAAGGTAAGTCTACATGGAGGGTGGGGGAGTGAGTGAGGGAGTGAGTGAGTGAGTGAGTGAGTGAGGGAGTGAGTGAGGGAGTGAGGGGAGAGTGTAAGTAAGGGAGAGTGGAGTGAGGGGAGAGTGTGTGAGTGAGGAAGTAATGAGTGAATGATGGGAGAGAGCGAGGGATGTGAGAGAGTGAGAGAGGAATAGAGTGAGTGAGGTTACAGATTGAAAGATATGAAGAAGTGAGATGGTGGGAGATGAGTATATCATATATTAAAGACAGATTGAAAAAAGTTTGAATAATGATATTATTATTTGAACATGAATCATTTCTACCCCCTCTCCCCCACCCTTACCCGTGACCAGTCAGCCCTGATACTTCTTCTTCTTCTTTCTCGAATCCTGTATGCCTCACAGCGTCAGGTCAGGAAGAGATTTCTAAAACGGGCCCTAGTAAGCGCTTCGTAGATAGTCTCTTTCGTCGCCTCTGTTATCTCTGAGGTCCATCTTTTGCGTGGCCGGCCTTTTGCTTTGTACCCATTGTATCGGAGCAGCATTGCTCTTTGGGGTGCACTGTCTGATGGTAATCTGCTTACGTGACCGAACCATTTAATTTGTTGTTTCTTGATGAAGTCTAGTACTGATGTTGTACCCACTTTTTCCTGATGTCTTCATTTCTCAACCGGTCTCTTCTTGTTACACCCAGCATTCTGCGTAGACACTTCATCTCTGTTGTGACTAGTTTTCTTCTATCGTTTGTTGTCAGCGTCCAGGTTTGGCACTGGTCACATAACCTGATACTATGCTACAGTATAACTCCAGATGTGATACTATGCTACAGTATAATTTTAGATGTGATACTATGCTACAGTATAACTACAGACGTGATACTATGCTACAGTATAACTACAGACGTGATACTATGCTACAGTATAACTCTAGATGTGATACTATGCTACAGTATAACTACAGACCTGATACTATGCTACAGTATAACTACAGACGTGATACTATGCTACAGTATAACTCTAGATGTGATACTATGCTACAGTATAACTACAGACGTGATACTTTGCTACAGTATAACTCTAGATGTGATACTATGCTACAGTATAACTCTAGATGTGATACTTTGCTACAGTATAACTCTAGATGTGATACTATGCTACAGTATAACTCTAGATGTGATACTATGCTACAGTATAACTACAGACGTGATACTATGCTACAGTATAACTCTAGATGTGATACTATGCTACAGTATAACTCCAGATGTGATACTTTAAAGTGGATGCTTTTTTGTTCTGTTGATCAAATCTTAGTTACCCGACCGTCTGTACAAATCTATATAACATAAGCTTACACTATGATTTGTGTGTTTTTTGCCCGTTGTAATATCTTTGTCAAAGTCTAATGTAGTGTGCTGTGAAATTCATCACTTTTGTTGTATCGTTTTCTTGATAAAGGCCTTTTGGTCGAAACGTTGCTATGTATCGTCATTGTGTTTGTATTTTGTAAAACTACAGTACTTTGTTATTACGTGTTTCCCTATTCTACATATCAGTTATCAGTTATATGAGGACTATCATCATAGCACTCCAGACATGTCCATAGGTGCTCCGATCTCCGCCATTTTACATGGTTTGACTGCAGTCTCTATTTATATTGTTACACTTTGATCGAAAATCGAATGTGCGTGTGCTACATGCTGTAACAGCCATGACCGGGAGGTGCAACGAACTAACATTCACAATTCCAACTACACAGTTCACAAATAGTGGCTAAGTAGGTTAGTACAACACACACACAAACAAACACACAAACATAATATTATTACATCCAATATGAGATAAGGGACGTAAGTAGTGTGCTGACTATATCACTTAACATTTGTTCTAGTTATTGCCCTTTGAGTGTTTTAGAGATCTTGTTCATTGTTGTATGTACCTTAGTTCAACATCATCATCAGGTGCCGTGCCGACTGGCGCAGACGATCATGGATCTCCAAAAATCTCTGTCTCTGGTGTTTGCTGCCATCTCAGATGTTGACGTTCATCCACGCAGTCAGGCTGCCCAACATTTTCTTTCTCAGTTTTCCTCTGTCTCGTCTCCGTTCGATTTTACCGGTTGTCACAATGTGTTCTAAGCTTCCACTTCTTATCACATGTCCGGAAAATAATGATTGCCTCTTTCTTATATTGACAATAAGCTTTCTCTGTACCGTATTTAGACCATGTTATCTTTACGTTATATTGTTCTATGTCAGCTGGTTAGACATGTTATATCTACGTTATATTGTTCTATGTCAGCTGGTTAGACATGTTATATCTACGTTATATTGTTCTATGTCAGCTGGTTAGACATGTTATATCTACGTTATATTGTTCTATGTCAGCTGGTTAGACATGTTATATCTACGTTATATTGTTCTATGTCAGCTGGTTAGACATGTTATATCTACGTTATATTGTTCTATGTCAGCTGGTTAGACATGTTATATCTACGTTATATTGTTCTATGTCAGCTGGTTAGACATGTTATATCTACGTTATATTGTTCTATGTCAGCTGGTTAGACATGTTATATCTACGTTATATTGTTATATGTCAGCTGGTTAGACTCCATGCTATACACTGCATCATCATGCCAGTTCTATTTTCTTGTGAGTTGAATGAATACAATAAAATTTGTAATCCATAATTCTTGACTTGCAAAATATGTTTGACTTGTCAGATCATTCAGCTTCAACGTAATCCCAAGGCAGATCAGCAGAGAGTCAGAGCAACATTAGGTAGATCTTCACAGAACTACAAGAAATGCGAGTACTCCAAACACAGGGAGAAAGTACGAGCTACAGTCGAGGAGAACATGAGGCTCAGATGTTACCTAGAACAGGTAAGAGACATATGGCTCAGAACTGTACTAGAGTAAACACAGACACTGACTGAGACACGGTTAACAACAGACAACAGTGTAACAGACATGGTTAACAACAGACAACGCAGTTGTAAACAGACATGGTTAACAACAGACAACACAGTTGTAAACAGACATGGTTAACAACAGACAACACAGTTGTAAACAGACATGGTTAACAACAGACAACACAGTTGTAAACAGACTAGGTTAACAACAGACATCACAGTTGTAAACAGACTAGGTTAACAGCAGACATCACAGTTGTAAACAGACTAGGTTAATAAACGACAACTATAAAGTTAGAAAAGTTAGTTATAAAGTCTGAGTGTAATGTTGAGAGAAAGATTATGTTGTACAATGCAACTCTTTTTGTGTTCATGGTGACATGTTTGTATTTCAAAATTGCTGCCATGTGTCCTATGATTTGATATACAGACAACAGACATAATTAACACAAGATTGTTTGAGTGATTAGCTAGCAACAAAAACAGAATTAAGTCATAATGTAACTTCTAAATGGCCATGTTACACATCCTTATACCCATCCTCTGCTGCACTACTTGTACAGGAAGCCAACCAGCTGGAAGCTCTGCTGGAACTGTTGGGCGATGAAGTCATCAGGGATGATCTTGGTATCCGGTCAGCATTACTCCATAAGAAAGTTCTAGAACTAAGACACATGGACGGCTCTCCAGGCAAGAACTCTATTAAATGTGAGTGTTCATTTATATACAAACCAGGTTGTAGAAGATCAAAGGTCATGGTCAAATATGTTGACAGTAGTAGTCTGAGAGACTAGTGTTGATTGGTTGCGACTGAGGTGAAAGGTCATCTAATGTTTATATGTGCCCATGACCTTCTGTTATATAACTTGATATTTCCTGCGGAACTATTGACCTACATTTCGCTACTGGTTTGTCATATACCTGGTCTGTGACGTCTCACTTCCATAGCATCTCTCATGTTTGTCATATACCTGGTCTGTGAAGTCTCACTTCCATAGCATCTCTCATGTTCATTCTCTTCCCCTTCTTCTGCGATCAACTTCTGCTATGCGGCTACGCAGGCATGTGTCATAAACAGGGCGGTGCGCTTGATGTCTACACCGGTTCCCCATAGTTTGTTTTGTAAGGTTGTTTCTGTTGGCCAGCTTTCCATTCTCACACTACTCAGGCTGTGGCTGTCTTGCAGGATGTGCTCTTGGGACTGCTTTGGTGCTCTACAGGTGCAGGCAACCGAGTCCCTGAGACCCATTCTGTGTGCTCTGACACCACAGTGTCCTGTTCTAAGTCTGAAGACTGTGGTCTGTGCTTTTCTGTTTAGTGTATTTATACTGTTGTGCTCTGGGTTGTATCCTCTGTTTGTCTTTCTCCACATGATTTTTCTGGATTGTTTCAGGAGAGTCTTTGCTTCTGTCAAGCTTTGTGTTGGTTGGTGTTGTGTTAGGCTCCCTCCAGTCTTTGCTTCTGTAAAGCTTTGTGTTGGGTGGTGTTGCATTAGCCCCCCACCGCCACCCCCAGCCCTTGAGAGTTTGCCAGCCTTTTCTCTTCCTCTATCTGTCTTCCATACCTGACACTTCTTCTTCAATCAACTTGTTAACTTTCTCACAAACAGTCTCTCATGTCATATACTCCCTCATCTTTTACTCGATTAATATATGTCCAATTATTACATAACTGGTTCCACCACTGCAGCTGTCATACTCAAACCATCAGTCACATCCTGAGTCCATCTTCTCTGTAATTTTCCTCGTCTCCTCTTTAACGGAATGCGCCCTTTCATAATGGTCTTCTCCTCTTTGACGGGATGCACCCTTTCATAATGGTCTTCTCCTCTTTGACGGGATGCACCCTTTCATAATGGTCTTCTCCTCTTGACGGATGCACCTTTCATAATGGTCTTTTCCTCTTGACGGATGCACCTTTCATAATGGTCTTCTCTCTTTGACGGGATGCACCCTTTCATAATGCTCTTCTTTGACGGATGCACCTTTCATAATGGTCTTCCTCTTGACGGATGCACCTTTCATAATGGTCTTCTCCTCTTTGACGGATGCACCCTTTCATAATGGTCTCTCCTCTTTGACGGGATGCACCCTTTCATAATGGTCTTCTCCTCTTTGACGGGATGCACCCTTTCATAATGGTCTTCTCTCTTGACGGGATGCGTCCTTTCATAATGGTCTTCTCCTCTTTGACGGGATGCACCCTTTCATAATGGTCTTCTCCTCTTTGACGGGATGCGTCCTTTCATAATGGTCTTCTCCTCTTTGACGGGATGCGTCCTTCATAATGGTCTTTCCTCTTTGACGGGATGCGTCCTTTCATAATGGTCTTTCCAACCTTTCGTGTTATTTAATATGTTCAAAATATCTAAACTTTCTTTGTCTTATTTGTAGCATCAGTCAGTTTTCTTTGATTTTGAGTTCTTTCTGGATAGATCTATTTGTTCTCTTCTCTGTCCATGATATATGGAGGCCTCTTCTGTAACAATTTTATTCAAAAACACTTATATGTTTGTCCACCGACTTGTTAAATGTCCATGCTTCACATCCATACATTGTTACTGCTTTATTAAATGTCCATGCTTCACATTCATACGTTACCACTGGGAATATATATGCTCTTAGTATTCTTAGCTTTGCTTTTCTATCAGTTCCATTCCATACTATTCTTAGATGTTCAAGTTATTATCAAGTCATGTTTGTTCTTCTTTTAATTTCCTTCATCCCATTTCCATCAGTTTTGTAAGCAGTGAACTGAGATATTCAATTGTTTTTATATTTTCTATTTTCTCACCGTTGATAAAAAATACTATTTGTCACACCTTTTCTACCGTTGTCCTTATTTTTGTTTTTGTTACATTGAGATATAAATTTTGTTTTTGTTACATTGAGGGATATAGATTTTGTCACATTGAGATATAGATTTTGTCACATTGAAATATACATTTTTTCACATTGAGATATAGATTTTGTCACATTGAGATGTAGATTTTGTCACATTGAGATATCGATTTTGCTACATTGAGAGATATAGATTTTGTTTTTCGCTTTTCTCTTGCACTTTCATGATTAAATTTGTCAATCCCTTCAACCATATACTAGCGGCCAACTTAATCTCTACCCTCAGCATACACTGTGACGGACATGGACTGTATGTCCAGCTACTCTGAGAGCAGTGCTACCACCTGTATCTACCTGAATGACGAGTCACCACCTACAACCAGCATGCTCCAAAACAGGTTCTATAACAACATGTTAAACTCTGAGATGATTGAGATGGCAGCAATCAGGTGGGTTTTACCATGTACATCACATTCAAACTCTCAGTTTAGTTTGTCTGTTCCTTAGGATGCATAGTTCAAGTGGGTTCTATCGTGTACATCACATTCAAACTCTCAGTTTAGTTTGTCTGTTCCTTAGGATGCATAGTTCAAGTGGGTTCTATCGTGTACATCAAATTCAAACTCTCAGTTTAGTTTGTCGATTGCTTGAGTTGTATAGAGCTGTAACTCTTGCTAACCATCTATCCACTTTGTCTAACATCTGTTTGTGTGTCAATGTTTGGTAACTGCTCCAGAAACAAGACTCCAACTACAATAAAAGACAAGTCACTCTCAACCAAGATACTAACTCCCAACCAGGACACTCACTCCCAACCAGACACTAACTACCAACCAGGATACTCACTTCCAACCAGGACACTCACTCCGAACCAGGACACTCACTCCCAACCAGGACACTCACTCCCAACCAGGACACTCACTTCCAACCAGGACACTCACTCCCAACCAGGACACTCACTCCCAACCAGGACACTCACTCCCAACCAGGACACTCACTCCCAATCGGTACACTCACTCCCAATCGGTACACTCACTCCCAGTCGGTACACTCACTCCCAGTCGGTACACTCACTCCCAATCGGTACACTCAGTCCCAATCGGTACACTCACTCCCAATCGGTACACTCACTCCCAGTCGGTACACTCACTTCCAGTCGGTACACTCACTCCCAATCGGTACACTCACTCCCAGTCGGTACACTCACTCCCAATCGGTACACTCACTTCCAAATGGGTACACTCACTCCCAGTCGGTACACTCACTCCCAATCGGTACACTCAGTCCCAATCGGTACACTCACTGCTAAGAAAATATACCTACACCAAGTACATATTCAGTTTGGAATATCTTCATTGTACTCCAGACATGTCCATAGGTGCTCCAATCTCCTTCATAATATCTCTAACAGCATCCAGCAACTAACTGTACCAGTTCCATTTTGATTGATGAGACTAATTATGTACCTGTTATGCTGTTCCTTTCTGGCCGCTCCAATCTTCAAACTCAGCTCTTGCAATTTAGTAGTTGACATGGATTGGTTTAAATGTGACCACACTTTACGAGAACGTTCTTAATAGATGTATTAGTGTCACAATAGATTCTAATCTAAATATAAGGTCTGATGTTCCCACAGAATCAACAACAGATTCTAATCTAAATATCTGATGTTCTCACAGATTCAACAATAGATTCTAATCTAAATGTCTGATGTTCTACAGATTAACAATAGATTCTAATCTAAATATCTGATGTTCTCAAGATTCAACAATAGATTCTAATATAAATATCTGATGTTCCCACAGATTCAACAACAGATTCTAATCTAAAAGTCTGATGTTCTCACAGATTCAACAATAGATTCTAATCTAAATATAAGGTCTGATGTTCCCACAGAATCAACAACAGATTCTAATCTAAATATCTGATGTTCTCACAGATTCAACAATAGATTCTAATATAAATATCTGATGTTCCCACAGAATCAACAACAGATTCTAATCTAAATATCTGATGTTCTCACAGATTCAACAATAGATTCTAATCTAAATGTCTGATGTTCTCACAGATTCAACAATAGATTCTATCTAAATATCTTGTTCTCACATTTCAACAATAGTTCTATATAATATCTGTGTCTCCACAGACTCCAACTAACAGATTCATCTAACAAGTCTGAGCTCAACAGATTCACAATAGATTCTAATCTAAATATAGGTCTGATGTTCCACCAGAATCAACAACAGATTCTAATCTAAATATCTGATGTTCTCACAGATTCAACAATAGACTAATAAAATATCTATTCCCACAGACAACAACAGATTCCCAATCTAATATCGATGTTCTCGACAGATTCAACGTAGATTCTAATCTAAATGTCGATTCTCTCAGTTCAACATAGTTCTAATCTAAATATCTGATGTTCTCCAGATTCAACAATGATTATAATCTAAATATCTGATGTTCACAGATGCAACAACAGATTCTAATCTAAAAGTCTGATGTTCTACAGATTCAACAATAGATTCTAGTCTAATTCTGATGTTCTACAGATCAACAATATATTCTAATCTAAATGTCTGATGTTCCTACAGATTCAAGAATAGATTCTATTTTAAATGTCTAAGTTCCAATAGATTAGACAATAGATTCTAATCTAAATATTAAAGGGCTGATGTTCCCACAGATTCAACAATAGATTCTAATCTAAATGTCTGATGTTTCCACAGATTCAACAATAGATTCTAATCTAAATGTATGATGTTCCCACAGAATCAACAATAGATTCTATCTAAATATAGTCTGATGTTCCCACAGATTCAACAATAGATTCTAATCTAAATATAAGGTCTGATGTTCCCACAGATTCAACAATAGAAAAAGTTCACTGACCATCCAACCGGATGGAGAAGAGGAAGAAGATGACCCATTTGGTGGTGTGTACCTGGGACCCAGTGACTCATCAACAGACTTGACCACCTCAGACAGGTAGAGCATGTCATTGACTTTACTAGTTTGTCATTATCTGATGTCACAAGTCAACACTAGAATGTATGTCATTATGTAATCGTTAGAAAGTATTCGTTACTTTATCATTTCTAGTTACTTGGCTAATATTCGTTCTGTAGTTAGTATTCGTTGCTAGCTTTTCTCAGTAAAATAATGAGTACTTGTAGTTCATTTTTAAGATAAACAAATAGAAAGTAAATCTTACAAAACCGCTACTCGATACGTGACGAATACTCGTTACATACAAAATACTCGAATCATGACAGACACTCTATCAGTTATATGAGAACTAGCATCATAGCACTCCAGACATGTCCATAGGTGCTTCGATCTCTGCCTCAGCAATTCCAGCGGCCCAACACGCCAGTTCGATGTTGATTAATCAATCTCTTTGCATATTTAGTATGTCGTTCTTTTTGAGCTTTACATGTTGTATATTCATTACATGACAGATACTCAATCTAGTTGTTACTTCTCATTATTTGTTTGATTGTAACTATTTCTTCTCTAGTTAGTTCTCATGAACAGTTAGGTTGTAACTATTTCTTCTCTAGCTAGTTCTCATGAACAGTTTGATTGCAAACTATTTCTTATCTAGCTAGTTCTCATGAACAGTTTGGTAGGATTTAGAATATTAGTATCAAATACTTCCTAACGTTAACTCTGTTCTAGCGAAGAAGATCGATGAAGAGACAGTATGAACAATGAAGAGACGGTGTGAACAATCGTGAGACAGTTTATATAGACAAGTAAATGTAATATGTGACGTGAGTGTCTGCATGGTGAGACAGTTTATATAGACAAGTAAATGTAATATGACGTGAGTCGCATGATGACGAAATATCATCATCATTATTATTATCATCAATCAGGGAACAACGACTGGTAGAGAACGCTGAAGAAAGACATCCATTAATGAGCAGCATATTTAGTAACAGACGATCAGTCTCCTCCAACAGCGCCATTGTGGGAGATGTCTTCAACAAGTCAACATGTACACAAGGTTTGATGACGTCATGTGCTATCGTGGATGCTGCTACTAACACAGGCATTCTTGTATGTAGCATGGTCGTGTCTTCTTGCATGTTCTTTCATTGACAAGTTGTTCTTACTCGGCCGACTCCCACTTAAATTATACATCTGAGATCTCATGACTTAACCTAAGTACAAGCACGTCTGGACTCTAAGTCATGCGGAAGTAGTCTCTGCTGGTGTAGAGGTTATGTGCTCGTCTCTAGTTCCAAAGGTACTCAGTTTGCTCCCTCGTAGAGCTATTGGGATAATTTCCCAGAGATCCATGATCTCAGAGTAGGTGAAATCGAGTTCCTAGTCTTATCGTAGACAGACAATAAAAAGTATTGCCGTGTTCAAATTGTGCATGTAATAGTACCATTCATAGTTCAAAATCGAAAAGAACAGGCTGGAAAGCCGCTGACCATGTAAAATTCATTAGAAAGATTAATAAATAAAATTACTTTAGAATATGTTGACCATCTTATCAATGAAATGGCAGACCCTCGCCTGGGATAAGAAGCTCGTGCATTGCAGCTGAGATCTTTCTGTTTAAGAAAGAGATCGGAGCACACATGGTTACTCAACAAAATGAAATGACGATGTCCCATCAATCAATCAATCAATCAATCAATCAATCAATCAATCAATCAATCAATCAGTCTCATTGTAGAGTCTTCAAGCAGTCGCTTTAGCATTTGTGAAATATTTATAAATATTAAATAGATGTCGGTGACAGTAAGAACAGCTTCCATATTTCAGCCAGCGATGCTTGCTAAATGTTGGCTTTATTGAGGTGTTATCTTAAGTACAAGATATTTGATTCCGTCAATATATCTTCATATTTCTTGCCCTCTTTCTGTGGTGACATTCTCTCATTATCAATGTGTATTCTTTTAAGAAGATAATTATTCAACATGTGTTTATGTCTGATCTAGTCTGATTATGTTTGCTGGTGACCCAAGTGTGGCAATAAGATAATTATTCAACATGTGTGATGTCTGATCTAGTCTGATTATGTTTGCTGATGACCCAAGTGTGGCAATAAGATAATTATTCAACATGTGTGATGTCTGATCTAGCCTGATTATGTTTGCTGATGACCCAAGTGTCGCAATAAGATAATTATTCAACATGTGTGATGTCTGATCTAGCCTGATTATGTTTGCTGATGACCCAAGTGTCGCAATAAGATAATTATTCAACATGTGTGATGTCTGATCTAGCCTGATTATGTTTGCTGATGACCCAAGTGTCGCAATAAGATAATTATTCAACATGTGTGATGTCTGATCTAGCCTGATTATGTTTGCTGATGACCCAAGTGTCGCAATAAGATCACAGAGAAGAATGAAGAGAGAGGAAAATCTAATCTATGAAGATGAAGATCAGCTACAACATCACATGAATTCACTGATAATAGCATGTAGAAAGTACAACATGAAAATCAACAAACAAAAGACCGAGACCATGAAAATCAGCAGAACACCAAGCCAAGTAAACATACAAATAGATAACACCAGAGTAAAGCAAGTTTCCGAATTCAAATATTTAGGCAGCATTTTCACACAGGACGGAAAACTAGATAGAGAAATGGAGACAAGATGTCAAAAGCAAATGCAGTGACCTACCAGCTGGCACCATTACTACAACACCTAAAGATCAAGATGGAAGTGAAAAGACAGATGATAAAAATATTTTCCTACCAACACTTTGTTACCAGTGCTAGCAACACATCACAGAAAGCTCACCACGTGTGAAATGAAATGCTTGAGGAAGGCAGTGGGAGTCACCAGGAAAGACAGACTACGAAATGAGGACATCAGAAGCAGAGTAGGCATAACTTCACGCACCGAATACATTGAAAGACAACAAATGCAGTGGTTTGACATTTAATGAGAATGAAATACAACCAACCACCAGTAACAGCATACAATAAAAAGGATCGGGTACTAGAGCTAAGGGAAGACCAAGAAAAAGATGGAAAGACAATATCAAGACCACACTACATAAACACGGATATAACACAACAAGGGCGACTCATCTGCCCTAGAACGCAAATTAAAGCTGCCATCCCTACGCTCAACGGCAAGAGTGGACAGCCAACTACATCTTCCACCTGGAATAGACAATAGATAATAGTTCTTATATCTGTCGCTCCAAATCTGTCACTTTCATGTCAAACATCTCAGTCCTTCAAAACCTTCTCCAAACATCTCCCTCCCTCAAATCTTTCTTTATAAAAGTCCTTTTTAGTGACATCTCCTTCTACCTCAAAACTCCTCCTCAACACTCCTCTCTCAACACTCCTCTCTCAACACTCCTCTCTCAACACTCCTCTCTCAACACTCCTCTCTCAACACTCTCAACACTCTCTCTCAACACTCCTCTCTCAACACTCTCAACACTCTCTCCAACACTCCCTTCCTACTCTCAACACTCTCTCTCAACACTCTTATCTCAACACTCCTCTCTCAACACTCCTATCTCAACACTCTCAACACTCTCTCTCAACACTCCTATCTCAACACTCCTCTCTCAACACTCCTATCTCAACACTCCTCTCTCAACACTCCTATCTCAACACTCCTCTCTCAACACTCCTATCTCAACACTCCTCTCTCAACACTCTCAACACTCTCTCTCAACACTCCTATCTCAACACTCCCCTCTCAACATCTCCTCTCTCAACACTCCTATCTCAACACTCTCTCTCAACACTCCTCTCTCAACACTCTCAACACTCTCTCTCAACCTCAACACTCTCTCTCAACACTCCTTCTCAACACTCTCTCTTTCAACACTTAACCTCTCTCAACACTCTCTCCAAAGTATATCTCTACATTAACTTCCCAAAATGTTATGAACACCGAACAAGCCCAACCTAGTACTGGACCAAGCATGGCTGCTGACAGTTTCTCAATATTTATCTGTTCAATTCAATATTTGGTCTCATTTCATGATCAGCAATTCCGTTCTCTTATGTTTTCTCTCATTTCATGATCAGCTATTCCTGTTCTCTCATTTCATGATCTGCAAATTCCGGTCTCTCATTTCATGATCTGCAATTCCGTTCTCTCATGTTTCCTCTCATTTCATTCTTCATTCTTCTCTGTTATCTTATTGTGACATTTGTGTCATCAGCAAGGACATTTGGATTAGATTAGACAGTAGACATGTTGAATAATTCTCTTCATTAGTCACATCAGCTTGACAGCAGTATCGATTCAATAACATCAGCTTGACAGCAGTATCGATTCAATAACATCAGCTTGACAGCAGTATCGATTCAATGACAACAGCTTGACAGCAGTATCGATTCGAATATTCATTCGTGAACAGCATCGATTCAATGACATCTATTTGACAGCAGTATAATTCAATGATCAATCATTGACAGCAGTATCGATTCAATGACAATATAATGACAGCAGTATCGATTCAATGACATCATTGACAGCAGTATTAATTCAATGACAACAGAATGACAGCATTATCATCTCAATGACAACAGAATGAACGTATTAATTCAATGACAACGGAATGACAGCAGTATTAATTCAATGACAACAGAATGAAGCAGTATTAATTCAATGACAACGGAATGACAGCAGTATTAATTCAATGACAACGGAATGACAGCAGTATTAATTCAATGACAACAGAATGATAGCAGTATTAATTCAATGACAACGGAATGACAGCAGTATCGATTGAATAACAATGGAATGACAGCAGCATCGATTCAATGACATCATCTTGACAGCAGTATTAATTCAATGACAACAGAATGACAGCAGTATTAATTCAATGACAACGGAATGACAGCAGTATTAATTCAATGACAACGGAATGACAGCATTTTCAATTCAATGACAACAGAATGACACAGTATTAATTCAATGACAACGGAATGACAGTATTGAACAACTTTTCATGTTGTATTTCTTTCATCATAAAAATTAGGAAATAAGAACCTTGACTTTACCGTTCAGTTGTATATAGGTCAGAGTTTGACCGTTCAGTTGTATATAGGTCAGACCGTTTGACGTTTAGTTGTATATAGGTCAGAGTTTGACCGTTCAGTTGTATATAGGTCAGAGTTTGACCGTTTAGTTGTATATAGGTCAGAGTTTGACCGTTCAGTTGTATATAGGTCAGAGTTTGACCGTTTAGTTGTATATAGGTCAAAGTTTGACCGTTCAGTTGTATATGGTCGAGTTTGACGTTTAGTTGTATATAGGTCAGTTTGACCGTTTAGTTGTATATAGGTCAAAGTTTGACCGTTCAGTTGTATATAGGTCAGAGTTTGTCCGTTCAGTTTTATATAGGTCAGAATTTGACCGTTCAGTTTTATATAGGTCAGAATTTGACCGTTCAGTTTTATATAGGTCAGAGTTTGACCGTTCAGTTTCATATGTTTTGTGATTCTATTTTTAGCTACACGGAAACCAGACGGCAGACATGTTTATTCTAATTCTAACAACCAGATAACATTACTTTCAGATTACCAGACAAATGTTCAACAATGGCATGTTTCCATGTTTGCATGCGCTGCCGCCGGTATGTTGGCGTTTATTATTGTTGGCTACATTTATTTTATTACAACTTTTGATATTTCATCTTCTTCTTTTTCTTTGCATCATTATTTTTTTTCTTCATTATTTTCATTGCATCATTATTTTTATATTTTTCTGAATTTTGTTTGAAATATAATTCATTTGTTGCAACTTTCTCTTGCTGAGAATATTTTATTTTGAATCATCATCATCAACGTCATCATCATCAACATCATCAACATCATCATCATCATCATCATAATCATCATAATCATCATCATCATCATGATCATCATCATCATCATCATCATCAACATCATCATCATCATCATCAACATCATCATCATCATCATAATCATAATCATCATAATCATCATCATCATCACAAACATCATCATCAAAAATATTATTAAGAATATGATCAACATCATCGTCATTATCAACAACCTCAACATCATCATTATTATTAACATCATCATCGTCATCATCATATACATCATGAGCATCATCATCATCATTATGAACATCAGCAGTATCTTGATTATCATAAACTGACAATAATAACAACCACTTATCACAGCATCTGGCTCTAATTACGTTCCTTATCAAATGATGTTTAATGTAACTGTATTTCTTGAGTGTATGCCTTGTGTATGTTACTAACACTTTTCTAAATTGGTTGTTGCATATCTCTATTTTGCATGATGGTAATCTGCGGCATGTTTGCTTGTATTCAACATATTCAGATTCATTGAAACAAATTTTGGATACGATTTGTCTGCCACTAGAGTTTCTTCTTTCCGTTCTCTTCGAATATTTCAACATTTAAGGAAATATTGTAAGTTTAATCTTTCATCGGGGCTGTCAACAAGAGTTCAACATCTTGACAGAGGCAACATGTCACTTCACATGATAGGTCACGTTCGAAATGTCACGCCACAAGCCGGGTTTTGTATGACATGTCATCTCACGGAGGTACAATTGTGTAAGAGAAGAAGAAGACTATCATACATGGTCTTACATTTTTCAACATATCAATACCGATGTGTCGTCTGTGCATCATGGGGAGAAGTCAGCCTTGGCTAGCTCGCAGGGTAGGATTGTAGCAGAACGAAGTAGAGCATACAGGACAACTACTTCAGTATGAGGATGGAGATTTCATTTTCTGGGACTTCTTTTACTGGGGCAGTTGTTGTATCTGACTCTCAGTCGATGCTTTACAAGATCCAGAAGGGCAGGTTTCGGTATGAGTGGATGTCGTCTATAGAAGTTTCTAACCTCCAGAGGCTTACGTGGATATACTGTCCTGGGCATGCGGGTGTTTACGGTAATGAGAGAGCGGACAGGCTTGCATCAACAGCATCGATTGTTGGGGAGTTGAAGATGGATAAGGGGATATTCTTCGGTCTCTTCGCGACTGTCTGTTGGATGAGGACACTAAAATCGATGTTGAATCGATCAAGCGATTTAAGCAGTTTGAAGTTACCCGTTGTTCAATTCGAACTGGATGCCTGAGAGGCAGAGTGAGAGGTGTATTTAATCAGCAAGCCACAGGAACCATCAGAATGCATACTCTTCGATATCTGTTGGGGAGACTGAGCACCTATAGGTCTGCCCGGAGTGCAATGACGTCAGTTTAGTAACCAATAACCGATGGAGATTGAGGCCGTTACTGCTGCACTCCATTGGCTCCCTGGGACCCAATTGTACTACAGCCGTTGTTGTATCTGACTCTCAGTCCATGCGTCACATAGGGCGGGTGCGGTATGAGTGGATGTCATCTATAGAAGTTTCTAACCTCCAGAGGCGTACGTGGATATACTGTTTCCTTGGCATGCGGGTGTTTACGGTAATGAGAGAGCGGTCAGGCTTGCATCAACAGCATCGATTGTTGGGGAGTTGAAGATGGATAGGGGGATATTCTTCGGTCTCTTCGCGACTCTCTGTTGGATGAGGACACTAAAATGGATGTTGAATCGATTCAGAGATTTAAGCAGTTTGGAGTTACCCGTTGTACAAGTGGAACTGGATGCAGGATTCACCCTTGTGGTGCCGTGGTCAGCAAGGGAAGTAACGAATAGTACCACTGAAACATACACAATATGTCGTAAGAGGCGACTAATGTAGGCACTAGGAAAGTTATCTTAGTCAATTAAAAGCATCGCAGAAATCGGATGAGCTGGTCTACTTGTTTGCGCTTAACTGGCACAATGTACAATCGCTCTTAGGCTCAGATCACATACAAATGGTCGATATAGAGCGTTCTAAGAAGAAGAAGGATGAATAATTGGCAGAATGAGCACTGTGTTTAACCAGCGAGCCACAGGAATCATCAGTATGCATACTCTTCGATATATGTTGGGGAGACTGAGCACCTATAGGTCTCCGCGGAGTGCAATGACCTCAGTACAGTAATCAATAACTTATAACTTATCAACTGTTTCCTTTGCTAGAGCATTCTTCAAATATATTTGATATATTATACTGTTGCTTATGCTGTTGTGTGTTGGTCATCATGTTGATGAATGCGGTGGTGATGATGGTTGGTTGTTAGTGGCGGTGTTGTGTGTTGTGGTGGTACTGGTGGCAGTAGTAGTAGATGGGGTGCTGGTTGTCTTATCTTATCTTAATCACATTTGCCGTGAAGCGTCGTGGGGGGTGCTGGTGGTATTCGTGGTGATGGTGAAAATGGTCGTTGTGGTAGTTATGTTGGTAGTGTTGATGAATGTGTGAAAGTTGCTGTTCCAGTTAGTCATGTTTACATTCACCTCTAGCTAGACATGAACAAATTGTTCATATATCATGTTTATTGTCAACCTCTAGTGTCTACTATTTACCACACGCCTTGGACACCATACGTCATGGACACTACACGTCATGGACACTACACGTCATGGACACTACACGACATGGATACTACACGACATGGACACTACACGTCATGGACACTACACGTCATTGACACTACACGTCATGGACACCACACGACATGGACATCACACGAAATGGACACCACACAACATTGACACCACACAACATTGACACCACACGGTATGTACACCACACGACATGTACACCACACGACATGTACACTACACGACATGGACACCACACGACATGGACACCACACGACATGGACACCACACGACATGGACACCACACGACATGGACACCACACGACATGGACACTACACGACATGGACACTACACGACATGGACACTACACGACATGGACACTACACGACATGGACACTACACGACATGGGCACTACACGACATGTACACCACACGACATGGACACCACACGACATGGACACCACACGACATGGACACTACACGACATGGACACTACACGACATGGACACTACACGACACGGACACTACACGACACGGACACTACACGACACGGACACTACACGACCACTACACGACACGGACACTACACGACCACTACACGACACGGACACTACACGACACGGACACTACACGACACGGACACTACACGACACGGAGACCATAAATAACCATATAAAAAAATGCAATCCACAATTTCACGAACCATCACAATAAACATCAGAACCATACACATCACCATCTTAAACACCAATACTGTACTTCCAAATCCCACCCCACACATATGCAACAATCCAGCACACATAAACACCCTTCCCCGCACATACACAACAATATCCACACATAAACCCCTCATACACAACAATATCCACACATAAACTCCTCATACACAACAATATCCACACATAAACTCCCCATACACAACAATATCCACACATAAACTCCCCTCATACACAACAATATCCACACATAAACTCCCCCATACACAACAATATCCACACATAAACTCCCTCGTACACAACAACATCCACACATAAACCCCCCATACACAACAACATCCACACATAAACCACCCCACCCATACACAACAACATTCACACATAAACCCCCTCCCCATACACAAAAACATCCACACATAAACCACCCCCATACACAACAATATCCACACATAACCCCCATACACAACAATATCCACACATAAACTCCCCCATACACAACAACATTCACACATAAACCCCCTCCCCATACACAAAAACATCCACACATAAACAACAAATTAACATATAACCAAACATCTTAATATCTGCTATAAGCCTGCTACTACACCGTCCCACCCGTTTACTCCACAGGGACCCCACTCCGACGCCAGTTACCGAGAAGTCTACGCATCAGACGACATAGTGCTCCTATAAAAATCTGGACAATAGCAGAGTCTTGTCTGGAGGACAACCTGGACACAGTCCATCACAAGGACATTCGACCATTGGTCGGGCAAGGTCCCAGCATAACTACGGTGTATCCTGAAAATGTAGCCATGACTGTATCTTCTACATCGACGTCATATCGTCACGATTAGAATAACAATAGATGATAATTGATGAGAGTGTCCAACATTTGGATAACTGATGTGACAGTCTGACATTTGGATAACTGACGTGATAGTCTGACATTTGGATAACTGATGTGACAGTCTGCCATTTGGATAACTGATGTGATAGTCTGACATTTGGATAACTGATGTGACAGTCTGACATTTGGATTACTTTCCTTCGCTAAAACGTCCGGTAATAGTGCAACAAGGACAAGCAATATAGACAATAACATCTGTTGAACTGGGTCAAGGTCTGATCCAACAACTGGGACACGGTTTGACCAACCAACTGGGACAAGATCTGATCTAACACCTGGGATAATGTCTAACCAAACCACTGGACAAGGTCTGACCCAACAACTAGGACAATGTCTGACCCAACAACTAGTTCAATGTCTGACCCAACAACTAGGTCAATGTCTGACCCAACAACTAGGTCAATGTCTGACCAAACAACTAGGTCAATGTCTCACCAAACAACTAGGTCAATGTCTCACCAAACAACTAGTTCAATGTCTGACCCAACAACTAGGTCAATGTCTGACCAAACAACTAGGTCAATGTCTGACTCAACAACTAGGTCAATGTCTGACCAAACAACTAGGTCAATGTCTGACCAAACAACTAGTTCAATGTCTGACCCAACAATTTGGGACAATGTGTTCTCAACAACTGGGACAAGATCTGCTCCAATACCTGGACACGATATGACCCACTAACTGTGTCTCTAGTCAGCACCACATCTATAGATCAGTAATGTACCGAACCTTCTAGTCCGCGGTTCATAACTTCACTCAAAAATGTTATTACAATTGAACGTCTTCTGTTAGTTCAGCACCTGAGTGACCTACCTGAGTGACCTACCTGAGTGACCTACCTGAGTGACCTACCAAACTGTTCTTCTAACATCTGAGGACACATGATACACGACGTGATCTGACAAATAATCTGACAGAAAAACAAACAAACAATCAGAAACATGTACAGCTGATATGTTCCACTTCCCTCAGAGATAACAAGATGAAATTATATGTCAGTTCCAGGGATACAAGTTGATAGTGGTGACTTGATAGTGGTGACTTGATAGTGGTGACTTGATAGTGGTGACTTGACGTTGATGACTTGACGTTGGTGTCAATGTATTATGAAAATGTTGCTATGATATTGTATTGAGAATATTTCTATTGATATTGCAAATTTTCTGAAGAGAAAATCTGAATCATATTTTCTTTGATATAACCAAAATGAAATATATTAATAATACCAGACATATTCTCTTCATTTATATGTGTGTACTGTCTTGTGTTTGATTATTGCTAACTTGTCAGCAATCATACCTGGTACATTGTTTTCTTGTTGTTACCTGTCTCGTACCCGTGTTACCTATCTCTCACCTGGGCTACCTGTCTCGCACCTGTGTTACCTATCTCTCACCTGTGTTACCTATCTCTTACCTGTGTTACCTATCTCTCACCTGTGTTACCTATCTCTCACATGTGCTACCTGTCTCTCACCTGTGTTACCTATCTCTCACCTGTGTTACCTATCTCTCGCCTGTGTTACCTATCTCTTACCTGTGTTACCTATCTCTCACCTGTGTTACCTATCTCGTACCTGTGTTACCTATTTAAAATTTTTTTCCCGATCCAGAAGTACTTGAGCTGAAAGCTCTTCGGCTCGGTGCATGGACATCGTAACCCTTCGGCTCGGTGCCACGAACACCGTAAATCTGGAGAACCTGTGGCTATTCTGCCAGTCCACGGAATTGAACCCGCGCCCACAGAGGACTTGTCACCAGTAGTTCAACGCGCTACGAACACGCTGGGCAGGCGGGCGTGTTACCTATCTCGCACCTGTGTTACCTATCTCGCACCTGTGTCAATCATCTTTGTGTTATATAAACATTTATATATTTCGGTTATATGCTAGTCTTATCTGTTGGACTTTCAACACGATTTAATCTCAGTTAGCTAATGTCCAGGAGGTAGAAGGGCGAGTTCCTGTACTCACATGCGGAACATCGAGAGTGAGATTGAACCCAGGACCCTCTAGTGTCTACGACGGTAGATCACCGCTTATGCACTACACTAATCTATTCTACTGCAACTGTCCTTACATTTGCTATTTCTACAGGTCTAGAGATACATACACACTGACACACACATATATACACATACATACACACTTAAACACTTACACACACATCGATACACACTGACACATATGCAGACACACTTGTACACACATAGATACATACTTACACACGTATATAATTACATACATATTTTACTATTGATCTGACTATCAGTTGCACCTGTCAGAAACATTGCCTATTGATCTGCCTATCAGTTGCACCTGTCAGAAACACTGTCTATTGATCTGCCTATTAGTTACACCTGCCAGAAACATTGCCTATTGATCTGCCTTTCAGTTGCACCAGCCAAAAACACTGCGCCAGTGAAATGGATTCAGTGCTCTGAACGGATGCACCGACAACTGCTACGGAGACTTGATATACTAGTAGATACTACACTTTAGAATATAACGGTTGCCACAGACTAAAGAAAGCGAACCAGAACAATAAACACATTCCGAAATCAGATGAGCTGAACCAAATTATACAACATACTTCAGCTGTCCACCAGTACATCACAGAATATCTAACACCTTACATTGCAGGATCAAACACACACACACAAACTCTGGTTTACCTGAAAGCTAATCTAGATCTAATTTTATAACTATTTGTTAACTATTCTAGTACTAGACTTAGAAGTAGCAGTAGAAGAAGAAGAAGATTATAATGTTACTCCTGGTAGTCTCTGTTTGTATTACACTGCTGCTGCGTAACTGCTGATATAAGTTACTGCTTGTAGCTGCTGCCTGTAACTGCTGATATAAGTTACTGCTTGTTGTTACTGCAATAAGCAAATTATAGGATGTTACTGCTGTAACTATAAAGATGAGAACTCGTAAAATGTGATCTTCTGTTTGACTATGTTTAGTACAGTAATGACAACGATATTAAAGATGTTTAGTAACAGAAGGACCGTCGTCGGTGCTACGGAGTTCGTGCACTGCAGCTGAGATCTTCCTGTGTAAGAAAGAGATCGAAGCACACATGGTTAATCATCGAAGTGCAATGATGATGGTTCTATCAATCAATGAATCAATCAATCAAATGTTTAGTAACAGTTACGTAAAAACAGGTAACTGACTCTGGTGTCAACATCTCGTGTTCCCTGGGATATACATAGTGACATAAGAAGGTAACTTTGTTGTACAGTTGAACATGAACTTGTATGGTGTGCATGTACGTGTCTGGTCAGTGTACTGGAATCCAGTACAAGATGTGCTTATAGAACAATTGATAGCACAGTCCAACTTTGATCTTACTGTGTAGCTGGTATCTGGGCAATGGTTGACGGTGGAGGTTTGGTTGTACCAGTATCCCGTGGAATGATTCGGATCTGGGAGAAGACATCATACGTTTAGTTAGGATGTTAAGTGAGAACTAGAAGTACAATACAGTAGCAGAGTTAGGATGTTAAGTGAGAACTAGAAGTACAGTACAGTAGCAGAGTTAGGATGTTAAGTGAGAACTAGAAGTACAGTAGTAGAGTTAGGATGTTAAGTGAGAACTAGAAGTACAATAGCAGAGTTAGGATGTTAAGTGAGAACTAGAAGTACAGTACAGTAGCAGAGTTAGGATGTTAAGTGAGAACTAGAAGTACAGTAGTAGAGTTAGGATGTTAAGTGAGAACTAGAAGTACAATAGCAGAGTTAGGATGTTAAGTGAGAACTAGAAGTACAATAGCAGAGTTAGGATGTTAAGTGAGAACTAGAAGTACAGTACAGTAGCAGAGTTAGGATGTTAAGTGAGAACTAGAAGTACAGTAGTAGAGTTAGGATGTTAAGTGAGAACGAGAAGTACAATAGCAGAGTTAGGATGTTAAGTGAGAACTAGAAGTACAGTAGTAGAGTTAGGATGTTAAGTGAGAACTAGAAGTACAGTAGCAGAGTTAAGATGTTAAGTGAGAACTAGAAGTACAATACAGTAGCAGAGTTAGGATGTTAAGTGAAAACTAGAAGTACAGTAGCAGAGTTAGGATGTTAAGTGGGAACTAGAACTATAGTAGCAGAGTTAGAATGTTAAGTGTGGACTAGATGTACAATACAGTAGTAGAATTAGGATGTTCAGTGTGGACTAGATGTACAATACAGTAGTAGAGTTAGGATGTTAAGTGTGGACTAGATGTACAATACAGTAGCAGAGTGACTGGAGAAGCATCGAGACATTTACACACATCGTCAATATATGATTTATATATATATAGATAAATAGAAGAGTATTACAATAAAAGTGCTTGGTACTATGTACTCATGTAAGCTGACATTGTGGTAGCACAGCGTGGTACTATGTCCTCATGTAAGCTGACATTGTGGTAGCACGTCTTGGTACTATGTACTCATGTAAGCTGACATTGTGGTAGAGTTTGGTTTTAGCAAGTCTAACACTGCTAAAGATGTCTCATGTGTCAGGGAACTTACTATTAACGCCATGTTTGGTTTTAGCAAGTCTAACATTGCTAAAGTTGAAGGATTGACTTCATTGCACCGGGTTTCTAAATATGGCTAAGTCCCTATTAGCGCGTCAACTACCAAGAGTATTTCATAAAGCATCAACTCCGTAGCTCCAGGGAAAAAATGAAGACATAAGAGCACACGTAGTAGGACTTCTGAAACAGAGCTCAATAAGATGGATAGGACAAGGTGTGATTTAGAAAGTAAGGCATTAGATAGACTTGAGTGGGCATTTGTTGTCTCTCTGCCTTATTGAGTGGGCATTTGTTGTCTCTCTGCCTTATTGAGTGGGCATTTGTTGTGTCTCTGCCTTATGTAGTGGGCATTTGTTGTGTCTCTGCCTTATTGAGTGGGCATTTGTTGTGTCTCTGCCTTATGTAGTGGGCATTTGTTGTGTCTATGCCTTATTGAGTGGGCATTTGTTGTGTCTCTGCCTTATGTAGTGGGCATTTGTTGTGTCTATGCCTTATTGAGTGGGCATTTGTTGTGTCTCTGCCTGTAGTGGGCATTTGTTGTGTCTCTGCCTTATGTAGTGGGCATTTGTTGTGTCTCTGCCTTATGTAGTGGGCATTTGTTGTGTCTCTGCCTTATGTAGTGGGCATTTGTTGTGTCTCTGCCTTATGTAGTGGGCATTTGTTGTGTCTCTGCCTTATTGAGTGGGCATTTGTTGTGTCTCTGCCTTATGTAGTGGGCATTTGTTGTGTCTCTGCCTTATTGAGTGGGCATTTGTTGTGTCTCTGCCTTATGTAGTGGGCATTTGTTGTGTCTCTGCCTTATGTAGTGGGCATTTGTTGTGTCTCTGCCTTATGTAGTGGGCATTTGTTGTGTCTCTGCCTTATTGACTGGGCATTTGTTGTGTCTCTGCCTTATGTAGTGGGCATTTGTTGTGTCTCTGCCTTATGTAGTGGGCATTTGTTGTGTCTCTGCCTTATGTAGTGGGCATTTGTTGTGTCTCTGCCTTATTGAGTGGGCATTTGTTGTGTCTCTGCCTTATGTAGTGGGCATTTGTTGTGTCTCTGCCTTATGTAGTGGGCATTTGTTGTGTCTCTGCCTTATTGAGTGGGCATTTGTTGTGTCTCTGCCTTATTGACTGGGCATTTGTTGTGTCTATGCCTTATGTAGTGGGCATTTGTTGTGTCTCTGCCTTATGTAGTGGGCATTTGTTGTGTCTCTGCCTTATTGAGTGGGCATTTGTTGTGTCTCTGCCTTATGTAGTGGGCATTTGTTGTGTCTATGCCTTATTGAGTGGGCATTTGTTGTGTCTCTGCCTGTAGTGGGCATTTGTTGTGTCTCTGCCTTATGTAGTGGGCATTTGTTGTGTCTCTGCCTTATGTAGTGGGCATTTGTTGTGTCTCTGCCTTATGTAGTGGGCATTTGTTGTGTCTCTGCCTTATGTAGTGGGCATTTGTTGTGTCTCTGCCTTATTGAGTGGGCATTTGTTGTGTCTCTGCCTTATTGACTGGGCATTTGTTGTGTCTATGCCTTATGTAGTGGGCATTTGTTGTGTCTCTGCCTTATGTAGTGGGCATTTGTTGTGTCTCTGCCTTATTGAGTGGGCATTTGTTGTGTCTCTGCCTTATTGACTGGGCATTTGTTGTGTCTATGCCTTATGTAGTGGGCATTTGTTGTGTCTCTGCCTTATGTAGTGGGCATTTGTTGTGTCTCTGCCTTATTGAGTGGGCATTTGTTGTGTCTCTGCCTTATGTAGTGGGCATTTGTTGTGTCTATGCCTTATTGAGTGGGCATTTGTTGTGTCTCTGCCTGTAGTGGGCATTTGTTGTGTCTCTGCCTTATGTAGTGGGCATTTGTTGTGTCTCTGCCTTATTGAGTGGGCATTTGTTGTGTCTCTGCCTTATGTAGTGGGCATTTGTTGTGTCTATGCCTTATATGTTATTGAGTGAGACGAACTACGATGATGAAGATGATGAATATAATGAGGGTGTTGATAACAATGATGATGATGTAATAATGATGCTGATGATGGTGATGTTGTAATGATGATGATGATGATAATGATGATGAAGATGACGATGATGATGATGGTGGTGGTGGTGATGATGACGATGATGATGATGATGGTGGTGGTGATGATGGTGGTAATGATGCTGATGATGATGATGACGCTGATGATGATGATGCTCATGATAATGATGAAGATCATGCTATGTAAAAGTTAACAACAATTCTACAAAATGTACATACCGATATTTTTCTCACAAATGACATTATACATGCTGGTACACGAGTTGTCTGCAATCATGTATATTGTACCAGTTGTTGTTGTAGCTTGACTTTGTGTAGCAAGGCGGACACAATATCCAGATTGGTTAGGCTCCCCAGGCATCCATAAGGAGGCAATAGGTTCGGTTCCACCGTTTACCCAGAGGTACTCTGAAAATATATGACGTCACGTCAGCGATGCGAACCCGAATAAAAAGCATTCAGAAACTCGACATGATGGTCTACAGGTCTGTAAGTGTCTAACTGGCACAACGAACTCAAGTTTTAATGAATATATCACATACTTAACTATGACATACAGATTATCAACATACAGACTATCACATACATGACTCATCAGATAGTGGTTTAACAAATGGTTTAACAAATGGTTTAACAAATGGTTGATGTAGAGACAGACATCACAAAAAATGGTTTAACAAATGGTTGATGTAGAGACAGACATCACAAAAAGTGGTTTAACAAATGGTTTAACAAATGGTTTAACAAATGGTTGATGTAGAGACAGACATCACAAAAAGTGGTTTAACAGTGGTTGATGTGCAACATCAAAGTGTTTAACAAGTGATTTAACAAGTGGTTTACGATGGTTGATGTAGAGACAGACATCAAAAAGTGGTTTAACAGTTTAGTTGACAAATTGTTTCGTCGTGAATTCTTACAAAAGGACGATGGCATCACCCGTTTAGAAAGCAATGGCAAACTACTGAACGTAATTATGTCTAGAAAAATCACAAACAGCGTTAAAAAGCTGGCAGTTGATTCGCAGTTTTTGTAAAGAATATCAATTAACTTATTAGTTATACAAGTAATGTTATCAGTTATGATAAGACAATGTTATCAGTTATAGTAAGTTAAAGTTATCGTTATAAAGTCAATGTTATCTGTTATACAAGTTAATGTTATCTGTTATACAAGTTAATGTTATCAGTTATACAAGTTAATGTTATCTGTTATACAAGTTAATGTTATCTGTTATACAAGTAATGTTATCTGTTATACAAGTCAATGTTATCTGTTATATAAGTCAATGTTATCTGTTATACAAGTCAATGTTATCTGTTATACAAGTTAATGTTATCTGTTATACAAGTCAATCTGTATATAAGTCAATGTTATCTGTTATACAAGTCAATGTTATCTGTTATACAAGTCAATGTTATCTGTTAAACAAGTTAATGTTATCTGTTATACAAGTCAATGTTATCTGTTATACAAGTTAATGTTATCTGTTATACAAGTAATGTTATCTGTTATACAAGTTAATGTTATCTGTTATACAAGTCAATGTTATCTGTTATACAAGTTAATGTTATCTGTTATACAAGTAATGTTATCTGTTATACAAGTTAATGTTATCTGTTATACAAGTTAATGTTATCTGTTATACAAGTTAATGTTATCTGTTATACAAGTTAATGTTATCTGTTATACAAGTTAATGTTATCTGTTATACAAGTCAATGTTATCTGTTATACAAGTTAATGTTATCTGTTATAAGTAATGTTACGTTATAGGTTATCTGTTATACAAGTAATGTTATCTGTTATACAAGTCAATGTATCGTTATCAGTTATATCTTTAACAAGTTAATGTTATCTGTTATACAAGTCAATGTTATCTGTTATACAAGTAGTTATCTTTATACAAGTAATGTTATCTGTTATACAAGTCAATGTTATCTGTTATATAAGTCAATGTTATCTGTTATACAAGTAATGTTATCTGTTATACAAGTCAATGTTATCTGTTATACAAGTAATGTTATCTGTTATACAAGTCAATGTTATCTGTTATACAAGTCAATGTTATCTGTTATACAAGTAATGTTATCTGTTATACAAGTCAATGTTATCTGTTATACAAGTCAATGTTATCTGTTATACAAGTTAATGTTATCTGTTATACAAGTCAATGTTATCTGTTATACAAGTCAATGTTATCTGTTATACAAGTCAATGTTATCTGTTATACAAGTCAATGTTATCTGTTATACAAGTCAATGTTATCTGTTATGAAATCAATGCTTATCGGGTTATACAAGTTCAATGTTATCATTATCACAGTTCCGTATCTTGATTTACAATAAATGTTATCTGTTATATCAGCTCTACATGTTTCTGTTATACAAGCCAATTTATCTGTTATGATAAGGTAATGTTATCCTGATAAAGTAATGAAACAATTTATCTAGAAAATTCGTCAGAAATACAATTTACTTTCGTGGTGAAGTCATATTCAGTCACCAATATATGATCACTAAGTTCCGACAATCATTGATTGCATAAAACTGAGTTCTGCTGTCATTCAGCTCACCATGCTGGCCCCTGAATAAACAAACCAATTAGACAGATGTAGTACACAATTATATCAACCAATCAGACAGCAGACATACACATTATATCAACCAATCAGACAGATGTAGTATATATTATATCAACCAATCAGACAGATGTCCTGTATATTATCAAATATACACATACCAATAAAAAAACAGACAACTTGTCATCTATAGCATCAAAAGTTGGACTGCAGATAAGCTATGAAAAAACAAATATAATGAAGACACCTATGGCAAGTAATGCAGATATCACACTGGAATCTAAAATGATAAAAATAACAGAGCAGTTCACCTATTTAGGTAGCAATTTTGATTGCACAGGAAATGTTAAAAGAAATTATGATACGAATTGGCAAAGCAACATCAGCTTTTAAAAGTCTAAATAAAATATGGAACTGCAAGTTATATAGTATTAAAACTAAATTACGAATTTTCAATTCAAATGTTGTATCAATCCTAACATATGCCAGCGAGAGTTGGAAAATGACTAAAGATATAGAAAACAAGTTGAATGCATTTGAAAATAGATGTCTGCGAAAAATAATGAATATAAAATAGAACGAATTCAGGAGAAGTGATGAAATCAGAGACATGTCTGGTCAACCACTAGTGACAACTGTTATAAGAAAGAGAAGATGGAGATATGTTGGACACACCTTGAGGAGAAATGATCAACGAATATCAAAGCAGGCATTGAAGTTGGATGCAAAGGGTTCAAGAAAGAGAGGTCGACCTAAGGAGACCCTGAAACGAACGTTGCTGAGAGAGGCAAGAAATATCGGTCTCAGTTCCATGGAGGAGATTGAGCGAGTTGCCCAGGATAGAGCGGTATGGAGAAATTACTTGCAGGCCCTATGTAACGTATAACGGTACGAGAATTATTATTATTATTATTATAATATACCAGAAAACAAGTAACTAATGAATAATGAAAACATTGAACATGATAAACACTGTCAGTATCTTGACGTCATCACATTGAACATGATAAACACTGTCAGTATCTTGACGTCATCACATTGAACATGATAAACACTGTCAGTATCTTGACGTCATCACATTGAACATGATAAACACTGTCAGTATCTTGACGTCATCACATTGAACATGATAAACACTGTCAGTATCTTGACGTCATCACATTGAACATGATAAACACTGTCAGTATCTTGACGTCATCACATTGAACATGATAAACACTGTCAGTATCTTGACGTCATCACATTGAACATGATAAACACTGTCAGTATCTTGACGTCATCACATTGAACATGATAAACACTGTCAGTATCTTGACGTCATCACATTGAACATGATAAACACTGTCAGTATCTTGACGTCATCACATTGAACATGATAAACACTGTCAGTATCTTGACGTCATCACATTGAACATGATAAACACTGTCAGTATCTTGACGTCATCACATTGAACATGATAAACACTGTCAGTATCTTGACGTCATCACATTGAACATGATAAACACTGTCAGTATCTTGACGTCATCACATTGAACATGATAAACACTGTCAGTATCTTGACGTCATCACATTGAACATGATAAACACTGTCAGTATCTTGACGTCATCACATTGAACATGATAAACACTGTCAGTATCTTGACGTCATCACATTGAACATGATAAACACTGTCAGTATCTTGACGTCATCACATTGAACATGATAAACACTGTCAGTATCTTGACGTCATCACATTGAACATGATAAACACTGTCAGTATCTTGACGTCATCACATTGAACATGATAAACACTGTCAGTATCTTGACGTCATCACATTGAACATGATAAACACTGTCAGTATCTTGACGTCATCACATTGAACATGATAAACACTGTCAGTATCTTGACGTCATCATCAACAACAATGAAGCTTCTATATCTTGTAGTGAAATATGTTCACATTGCTATACCACGTTGTTCACATTGATACACCACGTTGTTCACATTGATATACCACGATGTTCACATTGATATACCACGATGTTCACATTGATATACCACGATGTTCACATTGATATACCACGATGTTCACATTGATATACCACGTTGTGACGACGTTATGTCATGAGAATCGGCATTGCTACAGTCTTACAAAACAGACATTTCATTATCATTATCAAGTAAATTATCCCTTCCGGAACTTGGCTCCCTCCTGACAACAGTCATGAAAGAACCTCTGTCTTCTGTGCAAGTTGACCGGCGCCAGCAGCAATCATTCTCAGATCGTCAGTGGCATACTGCACCCATCGTCTTCTAGGTCTTCATCTCGTTCGTCTTCCAGGCACCATTGCCTCCAAAATGATCTTCTCTAGGCACTCATCATGTCGTTTGATCTGTCCGAAATATTTCATTTTCCCAATTAAAGACATTTACCAAACATACAAACATTGATTAATCAACATCGGGTTATATTTCCAGAGATCCCAGATCACAGTGTAGGTGAGATCGAGTTCCTAGTCCTATCTCAGTGTAGGTGAGATCAAGTTCCTAGTCATATCTCAGTGTATGTGAGATCGAGTTCCTAGTCCTATCTCAGTGTAGGTGAGATCGAGTTCCTAGTCCTATCTCAGTGTATGTGAGATCGAGTTCCTAGTCCTATCTCAGTGTAGGTGAGATCGAGTTCCTAGTCATATCTCAGTGTATGTGAGATCGAGTTCCTAGTCCTATCTCGTTTGAGGATCATTCCTAGTCTTCCTAGCACTCTCATGTCGTATTTTGATATTCATGTTCCTAAGACTTTCCAAAATCAACATTGATTTATAAATCGGATTTCCAGAGATCCGATCACAGTGTAGTGAGATCGAGTTCCTAGTCCTATCTCAGTGTATGTGAGATCGAGTTCCTAGTCCTATCTCAGTGTATGTGAGATCGAGTTCCTAGTCCTATCTCAGTGTATGTGAGATCGAGTTCCTAGTCCTATCTCAGTGTATGTGAGATCGAGTTCCTAGTCCTATCTCAGTGTATGTGAGATCGAGTTCCTAGTCCTATCTCAGTGTATGTGAGATCGAGTTCCTAGTCCTATCTCAGTGTATGTGAGATCGAGTTCCTAGTCCTATCTCAGTGTATGTGAGATCGAGTTCCTAGTCCTATCTCAGTGTATGTGAGATCGAGTTCCTAGTCCTATCTCAGTGTATGTGAGATCGAGTTCCTAGTCCTATCTCAGTGTATGTGAGATCGAGTTCCTAGTCCTATCCGAGACGGACGATAAAACGTAGGTCACGTGTTCACGTTAAGTACGTAAAAGAACCAATGACGGTTCCAAATCTGGAAGACAGGCTAGAAAGCAACTGCCCGTCAAATCTAGAAGAGCTGGCTAGAAAGCAACTGCCCGCAAAAATTGATTAGAAAAGATTAAAAATAAAATTCCGATATAAATATCATCACCATCTTCAAAATTACATCGGAATCCTCAGCGTGCTACGGAGTTCGTGCACTGCAACTGAGATCTTTCTGTGTAAGAAAGAGATCAGAGCACACATGGTTAATCACCGAAGTGCAATGATGATGGTCCTATCAATCAATCAATCAATCAATCAATCAATCAATCAATCAACATCGAAATGACGTGGTGGGTCGCTGGACGCTATTGGGTTTTCTGAGTCAAGGATGAGAGAACTTAGAGACATGGCCGATGTGTTATGATGATAGTTGTTCGATAACTGTTATGTTACAACATACTCATATTGTTATGTTATGTTAAACATACTTACTATTGTTATGTTATGTTACAACATACTTACCATATTGTTATACAACTACCATAGTTATGTTATGTTACAACATACTCATATTGTTATGTTATGTTACAACAGACTTACCATATTGTTATGTTATGTTACAACAAACTTACCATATTGTTATGTTAAGTTCCCATTTAACCGACTTACCATATTGTTGACATTGATATGTACAAGTGTTATAAGTGTTGATGAAGTTGACGATGGCGTAGCAACGTCCTTCATGCTCGACCCACGTTTGACCTGCAGAGATAAACATCCGGGTTTAGTTGATTGTGTAATTGTTGTTGTAGTTTTTGTTGAAGTGATGTTGCAAATATTGAAGTTGTGTCTATTCGGGACTATACTATCTTCTAGATAATGAAGCTGACATTAATAGCTGTATTTATTCTCATTGTTATTAGTTCACACCATGAGGATGATGATGAGGATGATAGTGTCAATGATGATGATAATGATGGTCATGATGATGAGGATGACGATGATGAGGATGACGATGATGAGGATGACGATGATGAGGCTGATGATGAGGATGATGATAATGATAATGTGTTATCGACTAGACTCTCAGCGAGCACTAAATGTGATGTTGAGGAAGATATCAGTTAAAGCGATAATGTAGATGTGGGTCGCTGACAGATAATGTAGATGTGGGTCGCTGACAGATAATGTAGATGTGGGTAGCTGACAGATAATATAGATGTGGGTCGCTGACAGATAATGTAGATGTGGGTCGCTGACAGATAATGTAGATGTGGGTCGCTGACAGATAATGTAGATGTGGGTCGCTGACAGATAATGTAGATGTGGGTCGCTGACAGATAATGTAAATGTGGGTCGCTGACAGATACATTGGTAACAAGCTACGCTACTGACAACGTTCAGTAAAAATATCCTTGTTTGAGTACATCTTGTGCTAGAAATATTTGGTGCGTACACGATATGTTATTGGACTTGCAGATCTAAAATTACATGTACCTCTGAAGTTGGAGTAAAAATCGCCTAACTGGCGAAGGATACTAGTGATAAGAACAACAAACATTCACGCAAAAATCTGTCAGAGGCGACATTTTATGCGACCACTTCTGAATTCAAAGCGGACGTATACAAAATGTCATCATCTTTGGAACTGTCTCAGGAGACAATATGTCTTGCGCGACGTAGTATATTCTGCACTGAATCACATTGGAACTGTCTCAGGAGACAATATGTCTTGCGCGACGTAGTATATTCTGCACTGAATCACATTGGAACTGTCTCAGGAGACAATATGTCTTGCGCGACGTAGTATATTATGCACTGAATCACATTGGAACTGTCTCAGGAGACAATATGTCTTGCGCGACGTAGTATATTCTGCGCTGAATCACATTGGAACTGTCTCAGGAGACAATATGTCTTGCGCGACGTAGTATATTCTGCGCTGAATCACATTGGAACTGTCTCAGGAGACAATATGTCTTGCGCGACGTAGTATATTCTGCACTGAATCACATTGGAACTGTCTCAGGAGACAATATGTCTTGCGCGACGTAGTATATTCTGCGCTGAATCACATTGGAACTGTCTCAGGAGACAATATGTCTTGCGCGACGTAGTATATTCTGCGCTGAATCACATTGGAACTGTCTCAGGAGACAATATGTCTTGCGCGACGTAGTATATTCTGCACTGAATCACATTGGAACTGTCTCAGGAGACAATATGTCTTGCGCGACGTAGTATATTCTGCGCTGAATCACAACGTTTCTTGTGGAGCTGTAATGGTCTATTCTGGAGTGGTACTCCTTGCCACAGTTGCTGCAGGTCTTCTTCTTCTTCTTCTTTGAGTTCGTTCTTTACGCCCAATTTTAATCACTCTTTGTGATATGATTTGATCTTTGCCAAGAACGTGTATACTTTGCACATTGGTTTGGTAGGCCACTACACGCATAGACTTCTACACGTTTAGGACATGTGTATCCGATTTCAGCTAAACCTCCTTAGTCGACTCTTACGAGCTGCGTGGCAGGTAACAGTGGTTATATTCTTTACACCCCAAATTTGGGTTGCTGCAGGTAAAACTGGAGCTGATACATTGGATGTTCTCTCTGCCCTCTGCGCTCTCTTTTGTCTCCACATGTGATGGCGTTTTCTTCTTTTCTTTTGGAGCCGCTCCTCACTGCCGCTCGTCATGCTTGCCTGTCTTTGGCCAGCCGCTCCCAATGTTCTTTGTCGATGCCGCATGAAGTTAGATCACGCTTGCAGGTGTCAATGAATACAAAATGTGTTACCATGACAATCAGGACAATAGTAGAGAATCGAATAATGTAGGTGTGATATTCATTGTGAATAATGTAGATAATCTGTGAAGCAGGTAGAACTGCACTGGTAGAGCAGAAACAACAAACTAGAAAGGCAATCAAACTCCTCACAAGTGCAAGTATTTCTTGTCTATTCCCAGGTGGAAGATGTAGTTGGCTGTCCACTCTTGCCGTTAAGCGTAGGGATGGGAGCTTTAATTTGCGTTCTAGGGCCAGATGAGTCGCCCTTATTGTGTTATATCCGTGTTTATGTAGTGTGGTCTTGATATTGTCTATCCATCTTTTTCTTGGTCTTCCCTTAGCTCTAGTACCCGATCTCTTTTATTGTATGCTGTTATTGGTGGTTGGTTGTATTTCACTCTCATTAAATGTCCAAACCACTGCATTTGTTGTCTTTCGATATATTCGGTGCATGAAGTTATGCCCACTCTGCTTCTGATATCCTCATTTCGTAGTCTTTCCTGGTGACTCCCACTGCCTTCCTCAAGCATTTCATTTCACGTGGTGAGCTTTCTGTGATGTGTTGCTGTAAGAGACCAAGTTTGGCACTGGTAATAAAATGTTGGTAGGAAAATACTTTTATCATCTGTCTTTTCACTTCCATCTTGATCTTTGGGTGTTGTAGTAATGGTGCCAGCTGGTAGGTCACTGCATTTGCTTTTGACACCTTGTCTCTATTTCTCTATCGAGTTTTCCGTCTTGTGTGAAAATGCTGTCTAAATATTTGAATTCAGAAACTTGCTTTACTCTGGTGTTATCTATTTGTTTGTTTGCTTGGCTTGGTATTCTGCTGATTTACATGTTCTCGGTCTTTTGTTTGTTGATTTTCATGTTGTACTTTCTACATGCTATTAGCAGTGAATTCATGTGATGTTGTAACTGATCTTCATAGATTAAACTTTGGTCGTCCGCAAAAGCAATTCGTTGATTTGGTTATTTAATTGGTCGTCGTGTTCATTATCTATGTCAATAAAGTCTTTTCCACAATGTGCCTCATTCACTCATCACCATCAAATAGCTTGTCCTGAGCAGAACTTTGCCACCCCAACAGTCCTCCGGAATGTCTCTCTCTCATAGGCCAGATGTCCTGCCTCTGCAGCTGTCATGTTCAAACCATCAGTTACATCCTGAATCCATCTTCTCCGTGGTCTTCCTCTTCTTCTCTTTGCCGATATGTCCCCTTCCACGATGGTCTTCTCCAGCCCTTCATGTCTTTTTATATGTCCAAAATATCTCAATTTTCTCTTTCTTATTTGTAGCATCAACCAGTTTTCTTTGATTTTGAGTTCTTTCTGAATAGATCTATTTGTTCTCTTCTCTGTCCAAGATATACGAAGGACTCTTCTGTAACACTTATATTCAAAAGCACTTATATGTTTTTCTACTGTTTTATTAAATGTCCATGCTTCACACCCATACGTTGGCACTGGGAATATGCATGCACTTAGTATTCTGATCTTTGTTTTCTTATCACTTTCACTATTCCGTTTATATATGTTGAAGAGAAGAGTTGAGAGCCCATAACCCTGTCTTACTCCTGATTTCTTGTCCGTATTGTAAATGAGCATTTAAATCCTGCATCGGGCTCAGTAGTCATCTACGCACACTCAGACAAACATAACGCAACTACATTCTCTTGCAAAAATGGTGGTTATCAT
>CM036761.1:2187500-2391889 GCA_020796225.1 Arion vulgaris
AGGTGGTATCTGTCTTTGATTTCACTGACGTGGTGGAGGATTGCCTTTTGTATAATTTTATTTCTCTGTTGCCAAATCTCAACATGTAGTTTATTTGGGTGGTCTTGATTCATTCTTTTGCTCCTTTCATAAGCTTCAACAGAAGCTTTGTCCCTACGCAGCCCAAGAGGTTCCACATTTGTGTGTATTTCACATGCAGCGGTTGGTGTTCTCATTGCTCTACTGATTAGACATAAGACATTGTTCTGTACTCTGTCCATGGAATCAAGGTTTGTCTTGGAAGAAGTTTCAGGTTCTATAGACAGTAGGCAAGACTTAGACACCACAGTTATGAGTTAATAATAATGAGATAGTGTATTGAGTCAGTTATGAGTGAATAATACCAGATACTAGATAAGATAGTGAACTTAGTCAGTTATGAGTGAATAATACCAGATAGTGAATTGAGTTATGAGTGAATAATACCAGATAGTGAACTGAGTCAGTTATGAGTGAATAATACCAGATAGTGTACTGAGTCAGTTATGAGTGAATAATACCAGATAGTGTACTCAGTACTGAATCAGTTGTTGCTATGTCACTACACTGACTACATCATTAACTTGATTGACAGACAATAACATACTAACAACTTAGACTTGTCACTTGACCAAAAAACTAGAAACCAGATGAATAATTATAATAACAGTGTACCGTGTACCTCACACCGAAAGTGATTATATATATCTCTAAATAGATTACTATCCCCCCGCCCTGGAATGTTGAAAACTAGAATGTTGTTTAGTAAGTAACTAACTCACTATAACTATATAAGTCAACTTGAAGTCCTGATTTCATTATGATTTATTTTATAATTATTAAATAATAATGAGTTTCTTCGGATGAAATAGGAGTATAGCTTTATTCAGAATGCGTTCTCCACGAATGTTGTAAGATGAATCTTACCATTTTAACCATGTATATTATATTTGTGTCCAAGATTTAGAATGTTCAAACAATGAGATCTAAGATAAATAAATGTTTTATTTTCCTGCCAAGAACATGAAAACCAAAATCTGCTATTTTAGTTGATCAATGAAACCAAAGAATTTTGACGTCACTTCCTCTCACTGAAGACTGATTTCTTTACAGAAGAGTACTTCTATTCTGACTTGTTCATTTTTCTTCAAATTCAGGCTAGACCTCTACCCGATCATTACACTAGCTTGTCTGTTAACTTATCAGTGTATCTACAATATTTACTTCTTTTACCTTCATTTTAATGTTTTCATCTATTTATTTGTTACATGTAGGACTATTTTTATAAAACTGTTTTACAGATGTTATTGACTTACCGCCCTTGATTCTGTTTGTGTACTGTATCTTGCGCGAGCTGGTTGCTATAGAGCAGGGATTTTCATATTATTGTGCTAGGGGACACTAAGATCATGAATTACAGTGTATGTAGTATCACATGCAGGACATATATTAACAGATCACATTTGATTTCAGATGAAGACTAAAATGAGATAATATCAATCTGGATATCTAAACTATAAATTCGTGTACTTTATGTATTCTGTCACACAGTGGCGGCTCGTCATTAAGAGCCTGTGGAGCCGGGCCCCACCAAAAGTAATGTGAACGTGTATTTATTGTTTTATAAATTAAAATATAACCTAACATAGAACCATGATTTTTCCCAAAATGTTTGTCTGGCCCCAACCAACAGAAATGATTACGAGCCGCCACTGCTGTCGCATAAAGTAGTCGATTGTGTCTCATTCCGCATCTTTTTATCTCCAACAATTATAATTCTTTCTTGTTCGCTACATACGGAACATTTTCATTACACTAGGAAACATATGAAAGTCTACAGAAATCAAATATAGAAGTAAGATTAGAATATTTAACTCCAATGTTAAAGCATTTCTGCTGTATGGCTCAGAAAAATAGAGAATGACTAAAAGAAGAATTAATAAACTACAAATATTCATCTACTGGTGTCTGTGAAGAATAGAGGGACTGAGATGTTATCATAGTCACAATCAGTGGCGGCTCGTCATTAAGGGCCAGAGGGCCGGCCGCACCAAGAATAATGCGTAACCTGCATTTATTATTTAATAAATTAAAAAATAACCCAACTCAAAACCATGCTTTTCCCTAAAATCTGAGCCTGGCCCCACCAACAAAAACGATCACGAGCCGCCACTGGTCACAATTGATGAGCTTATGGAGTAGACAAGACATATCACAGGGAACCAATAGATGACGAAAAGACGTTAACATTATAAATAACACACTTTGTGAAAATTCGAGGGTAATATAACAAGAAAGCATTTTCCTGGAATACACAGGGAAAGTGAAAGAAAGTGAAGCATACAAACACACATAAGACATTTGGATTAATGATATATATAAGTGCTGGAAGGAACTGCATGAGATAGCTAAAGATGGACGACTTAGCATGAGTTGGTTGAGGGCCTCAATCTGGGTTTAAAAAAAGACATGAGATATATATATATGTTTTGATTGATGTATTGAAAGAGATAAGACAAAAAGAATAAATATGATCAATTTAAGGAAGACATGAGAGAGAGAGATGTTTTGATTGATGTATTGAAAGAGATAAGACAAAAAGAATATATATTATCAATTTAAGGAAGACATGAGAGAGAGAGAGAAATGTTTTGATTGATGTATTGAAAGAGATAAGACAAAAAGAATATATATTATCAATATAAGAAAGAAACAATCGTCTGGCATGTAATGAGAAAGTTAGAATTAGAACACAATAGGACAACATGTAAAATCTGTGGTATACAGAAGCAGATGAAGACAGAGACAGAGAGAGAGAGAGAGAGAGAGAGAGAGAGAGAGAGATGATTCTGGACAGTCTGGCTTCATGGCTCCGAACTGATAGTCAGCATCAAGGACAGACGATTGAAGAGATGTTTGATCGCCTACGCCCGCTGGGATGGCACAGAATGATGATATGTTCTGACCATACATTGCCATATGTCTTGTTTCCTTTTCACCATACAGTAATTAACAAATTAGAATCGAATCACGTCAACTGATGCTTGTCGATACACCTCATTCATATGCTGCTTTTGTGGTGTACACATTTTACACAGTTATTTTTTACTGTGCTGACTCAGAGCCAACTATAAACTTATTTAGTTATATAAAGTTATTTAGAGCTGACTGTTGCTGCATACTACACACTACGTGTTCTGGAATTCAAAGGAAATAATTTCTAGGAAATTATATGTGTTTCAGGAAAATTTGAGTTCTCGATAAACATGACCTATGTGTCACGTGTGCTTAATCTGGTAACCATAACCTCTTTATCAGAGCATAGGTTGTGAAGGGTATCTGTGAGAATTGTACTGGTACAAGTTATTAGAACATAGACTGTGAAGGGTATCTGTGAGAATTGTACTGGTACAAGTTATTAGAACATAGACTGTGAAAGGTATCTGTGAGAATTGTACTGGTACAAGTTATTAGAACATAGACTGTGAAGGGTATCTGTGAGAATTGTACTGGTACAGGTTATTAGAACATAGACTGTGAAGGGTATCTGTGAGAATTGTACTGGTACAAGTTATTAGAACATAGAATGTGAAGGGTATCTGTGAGAATTGTACTGGTACAAGTTATTAGAACATAGACTGTGAAGGGTATCTGTGAGAATTGTACTGGTACAAGTTATTAGAACATAGACTGTGAAGGGTATCTGTGAGAATTGTACTGGTACAAGTTATTAGAGCATAGGTTGTGAAGGGTATCTGTGAGAATTGTACTGGTACAAGTTATTAGAACATAGAATGTGAAGGGTATCTGTGAGAATTGTACTGGTACAAGTTATTAGAACATAGAATGTGAAGCGTATCTGTGAGAATTGTACTGGTACAAGTTATTAGAACATAGACTGTGAAGGGTATCTGTGAGAATTGTACTGGTACAAGTTATTAGAGCATAGACTGTGAAGGGTATCTGTGAGAATTGTACTAGTACAAGTTATTAGAACATAGACTGTGAAGGGTATCTGTGAGAATTGTACTGGTACAAGTTATTAGAACATAGAATGTGAAGGGTATCTGTGAGAATTGTACTGGTACAAGTTATTAGAACATAGAATGTGAAGCGTATCTGTGAGAATTGTACTGGTACAAGTTATTAGAACATAGACTGTGAAGGGTATCTGTGAGAATTGTACTAGTACAGGTTATTAGAACATAGACTGTGAAGGGTATCTGTGAGAATTGTACTGGTACAAGTTATTAGAACATAGACTGTGAAGGGTATCTGTGAGAATTGTACTGGTACAAGTTATTAGAACATAGAATGTGAAGGGTATCTGTGAGAATTGTACTGGTACAAGTTATTAGAACATAGAATGTGAAGGGTATATGTGAGAATTGTACTAGTACAAGTTATTAGAACATAGAATGTGAAGGGTATCTGTGAGAATTGTACTAGTACAAGTTATTAGAACATAGACTGTGAAGGGTATCTGTGAGAATTGTACTGGTACAAGTTATTAGAACATAGAATGTGAAGGGTATCTGTGAGAATTGTACTGGTACAAGTTATTAGAACATAGACTGTGAAGGGTATCTGTGAGAATTGTACTGGTACAAGTTATTAGAACATAGACTGTGAAGGGTATCTGTGAGAATTGTACTGGTACAAGTTATTAGAGCATAGGTTGTGAAGGGTATCTGTGAGAATTGTACTGGTACAAGTTATTAGAACATAGAATGTGAAGGGTATCTGTGAGAATTGTACTGGTACAAGTTATTAGAACATAGAATGTGAAGCGTATCTGTGAGAATTGTACTGGTACAAGTTATTAGAACATAGACTGTGAAGGGTATCTGTGAGAATTGTACTGGTACAAGTTATTAGAGCATAGACTGTGAAGGGTATCTGTGAGAATTGTACTGGTACAAGTTATTAGAACATAGACTGTGAAGGGTATCTGTGAGAATTGTACTGGTACAAGTTATTAGAACATAGAATGTGAAGGGTATCTGTGAGAATTGTACTGGTACAAGTTATTAGAACATAGAATGTGAAGGGTATATGTGAGAATTGTACTAGTACAAGTTATTAGAACATAGAATGTGAAGGGTATCTGTGAGAATTGTACTAGTACAAGTTATTAGAACATAGACTGTGAAGGGTATCTGTGAGAATTGTACTGGTACAAGTTATTAGAACATAGAATGTGAAGGGTATCTGTGAGAATTGTACTGCTACAAGTTATTAGAACATAGAATGTGAAGGATAGCTGTGAGAATTGTACTGGTACAGGTTATTAAACCCCATTAGCTTCTCATGTTGCAAGCCTATCAACCGTGTACTGTATAACAATAGCTACCAACACATTTATAATGATTTCGATTCCAAGTGATATTTGACAAGAAGACTGTTACGATAGTAAGAACATCCGTGTTTCGACCAATCTTTCAAATTCCAAAACTCATGTTATTTGCTGGTTACTGGTTATTGAGCTGACCTCACAATACTACGTGTAGATACATAGGTACTCATTCTCCCCCACCAGATGTCGAAGTGTTTGCATAATGATGGTTCCCATAGCTACCTGGTTAACCACACTCCTCACTCTGTCACTCAAACATCCAGCTCTACTTGTACAACGGGTAATTCCAAACACCTTTAATCGCTGGATTGATTCAACGTCAATTTTAGTGTCCATATCCAATAGTACATCGCCAACAGACTGAAGAACACTCCCCCTTATCCACTCTAAACTCCCCTGTAATCTCATTAGAAATGAATGCTGGTGCAACAACACGTTCCTACATTCAAAACTACATGGCACAAGAGAAGAAGAAGAAGCAGTGACTTTCTATGTTATATTCATATTGTGTTTCAACAACTGAACAGTTGGTGTGAAGATATAAAAGAAATGCATAAACTGATTGTAGAATAGAGAAAACAATATCAACAGTAGTGACTATATTTGTAACTAGACTAGAGAAAACAATATCAACAGTAGTGACTATATTTGTAACTAGACTAGAGAAAACAATATCAACAGTAGTGACTATATTTGTAACTAGACTAGAGAAAACAATATCAACAGTAGTGACTATATTTGTAACTAGACTAGAGAAAACAATATCAACAGTAGTGACTATATTTGTAACTAGACTAGAGAAAACAATATCAACAGTAGTGACTATATTTGTAACTAGACTAGAGAAAACAATATCAACAGTAGTGACTATATTTGTAACTAGACTAGAGCCGTGTTGTTTGTTTGAAACGTGTTTATTATATACAATCGAAACAGAAAGACACTCCCCGTGAGTCATTTTTTTAGAATGGCTCATTGGTTGTGTCCGTAAAAGTGCTCGTATTGCTAGGCTAGGCGATTGGTGTCGTAAGGACTAGGGTAAGTGGTTCGAGTCCCGTGTTTGTCTATTTGTTTTTCGGAAGCTCTTAATACCTGTTCCTTGTTTATTTGTTGATCATATAGTTTTACAGAAACAGTGACGATAAACGGCAACGTTTCGACCAAAAGGTTTTTATCAATCAAACGATACAACAGGGGTGACGAATTTCACAAAACATTTCAAATGGGCGATTAAGATAAGTTTGAATGTTTCCTATGTTTCCCATGTTTCCATGTTTCTCATGTTTCCCATGTTCCCATGTTTCTCATGTTTCCCATGTTTCCCATGTTTCCTATGTAATCGTCCATTTGAAGTGTTCTGTGAAATTCGTCACTCCTGTTGTATCGTTTGCTTGATAAGACCTTGTTGGTCGAAACGTTGCTGTATATCGTCACTGTTTCTGTATATTGTAAAACTATAGTACTTTGTTTGTACGTGTTTCACTATTTACCAAGTTTTACTGCAGTCTTCCCCCTTTTATTATATACAATAGATGTTGAATCGATCCAGCTATTTAAGCAGTTTGGAGTTACCCGTTGCACAAGTAGAACTGGATGCTTGAGGGGCAGAGTGAGAGGTGTATTTAATCAGCGAGCCACAGGAACCATCACTATGCATAATCTTCGATATCTGTTGGAGGAGACTGAGCACCTATGGGTCTGCCCGGAGTGCAATGACGTCAGTTTAGTAACCAATAACTATTATATAAAATATAATTAGAGATGTCACATTAGAACAAAAACCGCTCGAGTGGTTACTGGGGCCCAAATTTGGGGTGTAAAGAATAGAACCACTGTTACCTGCCACGCATGTCGTAAGAGGCGACTAAGGAGGTTTGGCTGAAATCGGATGCACGTGTCCTAAGCGTGTAGAAGTCTATGCGTTTAGGGGCCTACCAAACCAATGTGCAACGTATACACGTTCTTGGCAAAGATCAAAGATATCACAAAGAGTGATTAAAATTGGTCGTAAAGAACGAACGCAAAGAAGAAGAAGAAGAACAACAACAACATAACAAATAGTTGTATGTTAGATATCACATTAGAACAGCAACATAACAAATAGTTGTATGTTAGATATCACATTAGAACAGCAACATAACAAATAGTTGTATGTTAGATATCACATTAGAACAACAACATAACAAATAGTTGTATGTTAGATATCAATTGTATTTATTAGTTGTCTCATTTTGTTTGTTCAATTGTACAAATCAAATTACCGAAACAAAGTTATAAACAATTTATAAACAATTCACACAACATTTCATAAACATTTCATAAACAATTTATAAACAATTCATAAACAATTTATAAACAATTCACACAACATTTCATAAACATTTCATCAACAATTCATCAACAATTTATAAATAATTTATAAGTAATTCACACATTTCATCAACAATTCATCAACAATTTATAAATAATTTATAAGTAATTCACACATTTCATAAACAATTCATTAACAATTTATAAATAATTTATAAGTAATTCACACATTTCATCAACAATTCATCAACAATTTATAAATAATTTATAAGTAATTCACACATTTCATCAACAATTCATCAACAATTTATAAATAATTTATAAGTAATTCACACATTTCATAAACAGTTCATCAACAATTTATAAATAATTTATAAGTAATTCACACATTTCATAAACAATTCATCAACAATTTATAAATAATTTATAAGTAATTCACACATTTCATCAACAATTCATCAACAATTTATAAATAATTTATAAGTAATTCACACATTTCATAAACAGTTCATCAACAATTCATCAACAAGCAATAAACAGATGGTACAGAGTAGTTGGAAAGTAATTATTCTATAGCAAACTACAGGGTGTTCAAGATAAAAGCAGCCCCATCAAGGGAGACAATCTGGCATATGTTTGGTTTAATTATGACGTAGTTTAGGTCAAGTGAGTGATTAATTTTGTGATGGAGTATAATTATGGTGCAGGAAGGGACGATGAACAAATGTGACGGAAGGATGAGCTAGTCAGAACAGGTTTAAATAGTAAATACACAAAAAGCAATATGTGCCTGACAACTTTTGATTTATCAATGGGGCTGCTTTTATATTGAACACCCTGTATAATAACAAACGAAATGCAGAATTTGTAGTATAAATATCTATTTGGTTATAAGTAACAACAGTTGATCAATATATAATAGATTACAATCAACAAACAAAGCTAAAAAAGAACAGCACATTTTAAAAAACTGGATAAGGTGTGGAAACATGTAAATAATGTGAATGAAAAGGTGGTCAAGTGTACATAAATACGATGTTGAGAACAGCTGGCATAGATATGACATTGCGACACTCACATATCAAGTTACACTCAATAGTAAATATGATATTACAAAATGATACTCTACAGATTTGTAACTTATAAGAAAGCGCTCCGCAAACATTGTTCGTCACTGCTGACAGTATCAAAGTGACTGTCCGTCAACATTGCAATATATATGCTCAAGTAAGGAGATATGATCAGTTATATAAGGATTATCATCATAACAATCCTGACATGTCCATAAGTGCTCTGATCCCTACCTCAATAAATTCAGCGACCTAACACGCAATTTGGGTGTTGATTAATTAATCTTTTTTCCTATTTGGTATGTCGTTCGGTTCTGGCTGTACTAATATCGACATCCATCTCTCTCAATCTGGTTAGCGACTGGGATTCACATAGTTTAATATGTGTTTTTGAGAAATACCAATAGTCCAAAGCAAGGCTGGAAATCCTGATAATTAAAAATGAGGCTGGAACCAGTTCTCAACATTTTCGTGTTTTTTTTTACTATTCATGACATGTTTGTAATGAAATTCTAACTATTCACGACATGTTTGTAATGAAATTCGTTTCTTTAACTATTCATGACATGTTTGTAATGAAATTCGTTTCTTTAACTATTCACGACATGTTTGTAATTAAATTCGTTTCTTTAACTATTCATGACATGTTTGTAATGAAATTCGTTTCTTTAACTATTCACGACATGTTTGTAATTAAATTCGTTTCTTTAACTATTCATGACATGTTTGTAATGAAATTCGTTTCTTTAACTATTCACGACATGTTTGTAATGAAATTCTTTTATTTAACTATTCATGACATGTTTGTAATGAAATTCTTTTATTTAACTATTCATGACATGTTTGTAATGAAATTCTAACTATTCATGACATGTTTGTAATGAAATTCTAACTATTCATGACATGTTTGTAATGAAATTCGTTGTTAAGATGTCAAGAGATAAGAATAGTCCAATGTTATCATTTTGATCTTGTCCGCACAAGCTACCTTCCCGCTTGCCAAATTTCAAGTTCGTAACATGTCCTTCTATTCTTCTTCTTATCTGAATTCCCCTTCAAGAATATGACATCAACAAATTCCCTCCAACCAGATCTGTTTTGAGAAAGTCAGCTTAGTTTATTTCGGTCTTTCCGCCTCTTCTCTTTCTCTGTCGACAATTTGTCTCCATGTCTCTTTAGTTCATCCTCTACCTCTCTTGTACATGTTTTCCATGTCTCTGATCCATACAGTAAGAATGAAAACACATTTGATTTGGACATTGTAATTTTAGTCTGTGTCCTGTAAGCTGATGATCTCCATATGTTGTCTAATGACTTGAATATTGCCGCTGTCATTCCAATTCTTGTGTTGAATTCTTCTCCTACATCTCCATCTATAGTTACACAGCTGTCTAAATATTTGATTTCTTCTACTACATCTCCATCTATAGTTACACAACTGTCTAAATATTTGATTTCTTCTCCTACATCTCCATCTATAGTTACACAACTGTCTAAATATTTGAATTCTTCTCTCCACATCTCCATCTATAGTTACACAGCTGTCTAAATATTTGATTTCTTCTCCCCACATTCCATCTTATAGTTACAATAACTGTTCAAATATTTGAATTCTTCTCCCACATTCCATCTATGTACACAGCTGTTCAAATATTTGGATTTCTTCCACATCTCCACTATAGTTGCAGCACAGCTGTCTAAATATTTGAATTTTCTACTACATTCCATCTATAGCTACACAGCTGTCTAAACATTTAACTTTCTTATTTACATCTCCATCTATAGTTACACAGCTGTCTAAATATTGATTTCTTCCTACATCTCCATCTATAGTTACACAGCTGTCTAAATATTTGATTTCTTCTCCTACATCCTCATCTATAGTTACACAGTTGTCTAAATATTTGATTTCTCCTACATCTCCATCTATAAGTAGTCATTATTAAACTGTCTAACATTTGATTTCTTCTCTACATTCCCATATCTATAGCTACAATAACTGTTCAAATATTTTGAATTCCTTCTATCATATCTCCATCTATAGTTACACAACTGTCTAAATATTTGAATTTTCTACTACATCTCCATCTATGTTACACAGCTGTTCAAATATTTGATTTCTTCTATTCACATCTCCATCTATAAAGCTACACAAATTGCTCAAATAGCTCTGAATTCTTTCTACTACATTCCATCTATAGTTACAACTGTTCAAAATATTTAAATTCTTCTCCCACATCTCCATCTATAGTTACACAACTGTCTAAATATTTGAATTCTTCTACTACATCTCCATCTATAAGCTTACACAATCCGTCTAAATATTTTGATTTTTCTCTCACATCCCTACTTCATAGCCACACAGCTGTCTAAATATTTGATTTTCTCCTACATCTCCATCTATAGTTATACAGTTGTCTAAATATTTAATTCTTTCCTACATCTCCATCTATATTACACAGCTGTCTAAATATTTAAATTCTTCTACTACATCTCCATCTATAGTTATACAACTGTCTAAATATTTGATTTCTTCTATCACATCTCCATCTATAGTTACACAACTGTCTAAATATTTGATTTCTTCACTGCTACTTCCATCTATGTTACACACAGCTGTTCAATATTTGATTTCTACTACATCTCACATTCATAGAAGCTGCTAAGAACCGTCTAAATATTTGATTTCTTCTACTACATCTCCATCTTATAGTTAAGCAATACTAAATTTCAATTAAATATTTGGATTTCTTTTTACTACATTCCACTATAGTTACACAACTGTCTAAATATTTGAATTCTTCTACTTACATCTCCACCATAGTTACAAACTGTCTAAATATTTGAAATTTTCATTACATCTCCATCTATGTTAAGGCACAACTGTCTAAATATTTGATTTCTTCCTCCTACATCTCCATCTATATTACACAGTTGTCTAAATATTTGATTTCTCCTACATCTCCATCTATAGTTGCTATCAAATCATTCAAATATTTGATTTCTACCATCTCCATTCATAGCTACTAATAACTGTCTAAATATTTGATTCTTCACCACATCTCACATCTATAGTTACACACAACTTGTTCAAATATTTGATTTCCTTTCTCCTACATTCTCATCTATATCTAACTGAACAATATTTGAATTCTTCTACTACATCTCCATCTAGTTACACAACTGTCTAAACATTTCCAAATTCTTCTCCTACATCTCCAATCTAGTTACACAACTGTCTAAATATTTTCTGAATTCTTCACTACATCCCACATCTATAGTTACACAGCTGTTCAAATATTTGATTTCTTCTACTACATCTCACATCTTATGTTACACAGCTTTCTAAATATTTTGATTTCTTCTCCTACACCTTACTCATAGTTACACAACTGTCTAAATATTTGAATTTTCCTACATCTCTCCATCTATGTTACACAACTGTCTAACATTTGATTTCTTCTAATACATCTCCATCTATAAATACAATAAACTGTCTAAATATTTGAATTTTTCACACATCTCCATCTATATTAACACAACTGTCTAAATATTTGAATTCTTCTACTACATCTCCATCTATAGTTACACAACTGTCTAAATATTTGATTTCTTCTCCTACATCTCCATCTAGTTACACAACTGTCTAAATATTTCTGATTTCTTCTCCCACATCCCCATCTATAGTCACACAGCTGTCTAAATATTTGAATTCTTCTACTACATTCCATCTCATATAGTCAAGGCACAACTGTCTAAATATTTGGATTTCTTCATTACATCTCCATCTATAGTTACTAATAAACTGTTCAAATATTTTTAGATTTCTTCTACTACATCTCCATCTATAGTTACACAGCTGTTCAAATATTTGAATTTTCCTCTCATCTTCATCTATAGTTACACAAATGTAAACTAATATTTGATTTCTTCTCCTACATCTCCATCTATAGTTACACAGTTGTCTAAATATTTGAATTCTTTTCTCCCACATTCTGTCTATGTTGGCACAACTGTCTAAAGTATTGATTTCTTCTCCTACATCCTCATCTATAAAGTCACACAGCTGTTCAAATATTTGGAAGGCTTCTACTACATCTCCATCTATAGTTACAGCTGTTTCAAATATTTGATTTCTTCTACTACATCTCCATCTATAGTTACACAACTGTCTAAACTATTTGATTTCTTCTCCCACATCCTCATCTATAGTTACACAGTTGTTCAAATATTTGAAGGCTTCTTCACCACATCTCCAGATCTATAAATACACAACTGTTCAATATTTGAATTCTTCTACTACATCCTCATCTATAGTTACACAACTGTCTAAATATTTGATTTCTTCTACCACATCTCCATCTATAGTTACAATAACTGTCTAAATATTTGAATTTCTTTCTCTCCCACATCTCCACTATAAAGTTGCACAGCTGTTCAAATATTTGGATTTCTCTTCTCCTACATCTCCCATCTATAGTTACACAACTGTCTAAATATTTGATTTCTTCTTACCACATCTCCATCTATGTTACTATCAACTGTCTAAATATTTAATCCTTCTCCTACATCTCCACTCCATAAAGTTTGCTGGCCAAAGTTGTTCAAATATTTGATTTCTTCTTTTAACACATCTCCCATCTATAGTTACACAAACTGTCTAAATACTATTTGATTTCTCTCTCCCACATCTCCATCTATAGTTACACAGCGTCTAAATATTCTGATTCTTCTCACTACATCTCCATTCATAGTTACACAAATCCGTTCAAAATATTTGAATCTCTTCTACATCTCCAGATCTAGTTGCCAACAGCTGGTTCAAATATTTGGATTTCCTTCTCCTACATCTCACATCTGATAGTTACACAAACTGTCTAAATATTTTTGAATTTTCTCCTGTTACATCTCCATCTACAGTTACACAACTGTTCAAATATTTAAATTCTTCTCCTACACTCATTCATAGTTACACAACTGTCTAAATATTTTCTTCTGAATTTTCACATACCTCCATCTATAGTTACACAGTTGTCCAATATTTGATTTCTCTCCTACATCTCCTATCTATAGTTACACAAACTGTCTAATATTTGATTTCTACTACATCTCTTGTCTATAAAGTCACACAGCTGTTCAATATTTGGATTTCTTCATTACATCTCCATCTATAGTTACACAACTGTCTAAATATTTGATTTCTTCTCCTACATCTCCACCTATAAGCTACACAACTGTCTAAACATTAATCTCTTCACTACATCCCCATCTATAGTTACAACAGCTGTCTAAATATTTGATTCTTCTCCATTCCACTATAGTTGCTACTGTCTAAATATTTGAATTCTTCTACTATCCCATCTATAGTTACACAACTGTCTAAATATTTGATTTCTTCTACTACATCTCCATCTATAGTTACACAACTGTTCAAATATTTGATTTCTTCTCCCACATCTCCATCTATAGCTACAATAAACTGTCTAAATATTTAAATTTCTCCCACATTCCATCTATAGTTACACAGCTACCTAAATATTTGATTTCTTCCCACATCTCCATCTATGTTGCCACAACTGTCTAAATATTTTGAATTCTTCTCTCACATCTCCATCTATATGTCACACAGCTGTCTAAATATTTGATTTCTTCCTACATTCTATATCTATAGTTACACAGCCATGTCTAAATATTTGGAATTCTTCTACTACATTCTCCATTCATAGTTACACAAATAGTCTAAATATTTAATTCCTTTCTACTACACTTCATTTATAAAGTCACACAGCTGTCTAAATATTTGGATTTCTTCTCCATATCTCCATCTATAGTTACACAGCTGTCTAAATATTTGGATTTCTTCCCACATCTCATTCTATAGTTACACAGTTGTCTAAACATTTGGATTTCTTCTCCACATTCCATCTATAGTCATACAACTGCTCAAATATTTGATTTTCTCCCTTACATTCCATCTAGTTAACAACTGTTTAAAATATTTGAACTCTTCTACTACATCTCCATCTATAGTTACAATAACTGTTCAAATATTTGAATTCTTCTCACTACATCTCCATTCATAGTTACACAGCTGTCTAAATATTTGATTTCTTCTACTACATCTCCATCTATAGATTACAATAACTGTCTAAATATTTGAATTCTTCTACTACATTCCATCTATAGTCACACAACTGTTCAAATATTTGAATTCTTCTCCTACATCTCCATCTATAGTTACACAACTGTCTAAATATTTGAATTTCTTCTACTACATCTCCATCTAGTTACAATAACTGTTCCAAATATTTGATTTCTTCCTCCTACATCCCCATCTATAGTTACAATATCTAAACATTTGATTTCTTCTCCTACATCTCCATCTATAGTTACACAGTTGTTCAAATATTTGAATTCTTCTCCTACATCTCCATCTATAGTTACACAGTTGCTCAAATATTTGAATTCTTCTACTACATCTCCATCTAGTTAATAACTGAGTTCAATATTTGATTTCTTCTACTACATCTCCATCTATAGTTACAATAAACTGTCTAAATATTTGATTTTCTCACTACATCTCCATCTATAGTTACATTACTGTTCAAATATTTTGATTTCTTCTACTACATCTCACATCTATAGTTACACAACTGTCTAAATATTTGATTTCTTCTACTACATTCCTACTCTTATAGTTACACAACTGTCTAAATATTTGATTTCTTCTACTACATTCCATTCATAGTTACATTAACTGTTCAAATATTTAATCTTCTACTACATCTCCATCTATAAAGTCACAACTGTCTAAATATTTAAATTCTTCACACATCTCCATCTATATTACACAACTTGTTCAAATATTTGATTTCTTCTCACATCCATTCATGTCACACAAATGTTCAAATATTGAATCTTCTCTCCCCACATCTCCATCTATAGTTACACAACTGTCTAAATATTTGATTTCTTCTACTACATCTCCATCTATAGTTACACAGCTGTCTAAATATTTGATTTCTTCTACTACATCTCCATAATCTATAGTTACACAACTGTTCAAAATATTTTGATTTCCTTCTACTACATCTCCATCTATAGTTATTACCAACTGTCTAAATATTTGATTTCTTCTCCTACATCTCCACTAGTTACACAACTGTCTAAATATTTGAATTCTTCTACTACATCCCATCTATAAAGTCACACAGCTGTCTAAATATTTGATTTCCCACATCTCCATCTATAGTTACATTGTAGCTGTCTAAATATTTGAATTCTTCTACTACATCTCCATCATAGTCACAATAACTGTCTAAATATTTACTTTCTTCTTACTACATCTCCATCTATAAAGTTGCAATAACTGTCTGCTAAATATTGATTTCTTCTCCACATCTCCACCATAGTTGCACAACTGTCTAAATATTTGAATTCTTCTCCCACATCTCCATCTATAGTTAATAGCTGCCCTGAATATTTGATTTCTCTTCTCCTACATCTCCATCTAGTTACACAAATTGTCTAAATATTTAATTCTTCTCCCATCTCCATCTATAGTTACACAGCTGTCTAAATATTTACTTTCTCCCATCTCCATCTATGCAGTTGTATTGTGCTGTCTAAAGATTTAAATTTTCTACTACATTCCATCTATAGTTACACAGCTGTTCAAATATTTGAATTCTTCTACTACATCTCCATTCATAGTTACACAGCTGTCTAAATATTTGATTTCTTTCTCCTTACTATCTCCCCATCTATAGTTAAGTACAGCTGTCTAAATATTTGATTTCTTCCTACATCCTCATCTATAGTTACACAGTTGTTCAAATATTTGATTTCTTCTCCTACATCTCCATCTATGTCACACAATGTCTAAATATTTACTCTTCTCCCACATCTCCATCTATAGTTACACAACTGTCTAAATATTTGAATTCTTCTACTACATCTCCAATCTATAGTTACAATAAACTGTCTAAATATTTGAATCTCTTCTATTTACATCTCCATCTTTTTATAGTTACACATGTTGTTCAAATATTTGATTTTCTACTACATTCCATCTATAAATACAATAACTGTCTAAATATTTGAATTCTTCTATTACATCTCCCATCTATAGTTACACAACTGTCTAAATATTTAACTTCTTCCATTCCATCTACTACACAACTGTCTAAATATTTGAATTCTTCTACTACATTCTCCATCTATAGTTACACAACTGTCTAAATATTTGATTTCTTTCTCCTACATCCCTATCTAGTTGCTGTTGTTGTCTAAATATTTGTTTTCTTCTCCTACATCCCATCTATAGCTGCACAGTTGTTCAAATATTTTAAATTTTTCTCACATCACCTATAGTTACATTGTGTTGCTCAAATATTTGAATTTCTTCTACTACACTCCCATATCTATAGCTACACAACTGTCTAAATATTGATTTTTCTACTACATCATCTATAGTTGCCAATAAATTGTCAATATTTGATTTCCACATGTCATCTATAAAGTCACACACAGCTGTCTAAATATTTTGATTCTTCACACATCTACATCAAGTACACAACTGCTCAAATATTGATTTCTTCTACTACATTCCTCATCTATAGTTAAGCACAACTGTTCAAATATTTACTTCTTTCTCCTACATCTCCATTCCAGGTTACAATAACTGTCTAAATATTTGAATTCTTCTCCTACATCTCCATCTATAGTTACACAGCTGTCTAAATATTTGGATTTTCTTCCTCATATCTCCATCTATAGCTACACAACTGTCTAAATTATTTGAATTTTCTCCTACATCTCCATCTAGTAGTTACACAGCTGTTCAAATATTTGATTTCTTCTCCCACATCTCCATCTATAGTTTTCACACATGCTGTTCAAATATTTGAATTCTTCTACTACATCTCCATCTATAGTTACAACAGCTGTTCAAATATTTTGAATTCTTCTACTACATCTCCATTCATAGTTACACAGTTGCTCATTATTTGATTTCTTCCTAATATTCCATCTAGTTACACAGCTGTCTAGCATTTGATTTCTTCCTCCTACATCCTCATTTCATAGTTACACAGTTGTTCCAAATATTTGATTTATTCTCCTACATCTCCATCTATAGTTACACAACTGTCTAAATATTTGATTTCTTCTCCTACATCTCATCTATAGTTACACAACTGTCTAAATATTATTTGAATTCTTCACTATACCCCCATCTATAGCTAATAACTGTTCAAATATTTAAATTTTTCATTACATCTCTCCATTCATAGTCATTATTGTTGTCTAAATATTTGACTCTTCTCACTACATCTCCATCTATAAATACACAACTGTCTAATATTTGAATTTTCTACTACATTCTATCTATAGTTACAACAACTGTCTGAATATTTGAATTTCTTTCCCACATTCCATCTATAGTTACACAACATCAATATTGAAATTTCTTCACTATTGATTCCATCTATAGTTACACAACTGTCTAAATATTTGATTTCTTCTCCTACATCCCCATCTATAGTTACACAGCTGTCTAAATATTTGATTTTCTTCCACATCTCCATCTATAGTCATGTCAGGTTGTCTAAATATTGAATTCTTCTCCTACATTCCATTCATAGTCACACAGCTGTCTAAATATTTGAATTCTTCTACTACATCTCCATCTATAGTTACACAACTGTCTAAATATTTGATTTCTTCTACTACATTCCATTCATAGTTACAATAACTGTCTAAATATTTGATTTCTTCACTACATTCCATCTATAGTTACACAGCTGTTCAAATATTTGATTTCTTCTACTACATCTACATCCATAGTTACACAACTGCTCAATATTTGATTTCTTCTACACATCTCATCTATAGTTACACAACTGTCTGAAATATTTGATTTCTTTCTACTACATCTCCATCTATAGTTACACGAACTGTCTAAAATATTTCACTCTTCACTACATCTCCATCTATGAATATACAACTGTCTAAATATTTGAATCTTCTTTCTAATACATTCCACTATAAAGTTACACAACTGTTCAAATATTTGATTTCTTCTCCTCACATTCTCCATCTATAGTTATACACAGTTGTTTTAAATATTTGATTCTTCCTACATCTCCATCTAAAGTTACAACTGTCTAAATATTTGATTTTCTCTTCTACTACATATCTCCATCTATAGTTACACAACTGTCTAATATTTGATTTCTTCATTACACTCACATCTATAGTTACAACTGTTCTAAATATTTGATTTTCTTCTCCACATCTCCATCTATAGTTACACAACTGTCTAAATATTTGAATTCTTCTACTACATCTCCATCTATAAAGGCACAACTGTTCAACATTTGAATCTCTTCTCCTACATCTCCATCTAGTTACAATAACTGTTCAAATATTTAACAACTCTTCTACTACATCTCACATCTATAGTTAGCACAGCTGTTCAATATTTCTGATTACCATGATCTTCACATCTATAGTTACACAGCTTAAATATTTGATTTCTTCTCCTACATCTCCATCTGTTGTGTCACAATAACTCATCTAAATACTTAATTCTTCTCCTACATCTCCATCTATAGTTACACAACCGTCTAAATATTTGATTTTCTAATACATCTCCATCTATAGTTACACAACTGTCTAAATATTTCAGAATTTTCTACTACACTCTATCTATATGTCACACAACTGTTCAAATATTTGAATTTCTTCCATTACATTCTCATCTATAGTTACACAACTGTTCAAATATTTTTATTTCTCTTCTCCATTCCATCTATAGTTTACACACTGTCTAAATATTTGGATTTCTTCTCTCACATCCCCATCCATAAATACATTAGCTGTCTAAACATTTGAATTCTTCTAATACATCTTCCATCTATAGTTACAAAACTGTCTAAATATTTGATTTCTTCTACTACATCTCCATCTATAGTTACACAACTGTCTAAATATTTGATTTCTTCTACTACATCTCCATCTATAGTTACACAGCTGTCTAAATATTTGAATTTCTTTCCTTCACATCTCCATCTATAGCACAGCTGTCTAAATACGCCCAGATTTCTTCTTACATCTCCATCTATACACACAGTTGTTCAAATATTTAATTCTTCCTACATCTCCATTCATAGCCACAACTGCTCAATATTGATTTCTTCCTGCTATCCTCATCCATAATACACAGTTGCTCCAAATATTTGGAAGGTTTCACTACATCTCCATCTATAGTTACACAGCTGTCTAAATATTTGATTTCTTCTACTACATCTCCATCTATAGTTACACAACTGTCTAAATATTTGATTTCTTCTCCTACATCCTCATCTAGAAGTCACACAGTTGTTCAAATATTTAGCTTTCCTTATTACACTTCCATCTATAGTTACACAACTGTTTTAACATTTGAATTCTTCACCACATCCTCATTCAGTCACAATAACTGTCTAAATATTTGATTTCCTTCTCTACTACATCTCCATCTATAGTTACACAACCTGTCTAAATATTTGAATTCCCCTTCTCCTACATCTCCATCTATAGTTACACAGTTGTTCAAATATTTGATTTCTTCCTAATACTCATCTATAGTTAATAACTGTCTAACATTTGATTTCTACTACATTCACTTATGTTACACAACTTGCCCAAATATTTGAATTCTTCTCCTACATCTCCATCTATAGTTACACAGAGTTGTCTAAATATTTTGATTTCTTCATATTCCACTATAGTTACACAACTGTCTAAAATATTTGATTTCTTCCTCCTACATCTCCATCTATAAAGCCACACAGCTGTTCAAATATTTGATTTCTTCTAATACATTCCACCATAAGTCACACAACTGTTCAAATATTTGAATTCCTTCTCCTACATTCCATCTATAGTTACAAATGTCAAATATTTGATTCTTCCCATATCTCACATCTATAGTTACAATAAACTTTCTGTTCAAATATTTGAATTTTCCCTCCACATTTCCATCTATAGTTACACAACCACCAAATATTTGAATTCTTCTCCTACATCTCCATCTAGTTACACAATCGTTCAAATATTTAAATCTTCTCTACTACATCTCCATCTATAGTCACTGTTGTCTAAATATTTGATTTTCCACATCTCCATCTATAGTTACAACTGTTCAAATATTTGATTTCTTCTCTACTATATTCTCTATCTATGTTACATGTTGTCTAAATATTTACCTCCCTTTCTACTACATCTCCCATCTATAGTTACACAACTGCTCAATATTTGATTTTCTTCACTACATCTCTCATCTATATTTCTTTCTTCCTTCTCACACAACTGAATAAATATTTGATTTTCTTCACTGTATCTCATCTATAGTTACACAACTGTTCAAATATTTTAAATCTCTTTCTCTCATATTTCTACATCCATAGTTACACAACTGTCTAAATATTTGATTTTTTCCTACAACCTCCATCTAGTTGTACACAACTGTCTAAATATTTGATTTCTTCTACTACATCCATCTATAGTTACATGCTGTCTAAATATTTGATTTCTTCTCCCATACATTCCATCTATAGTTGCCACAGCTGTCTAAATATTTGATTTTCTACTACATCTCCATCTATAGTTATAATAGTTGTCTAAATATTTGATTTCTTCTCCTACATCTCCATCTATAGTTACACAACTGTCTAAATATTTGATTTCCTTCTAATAGACTTACTCATAGTTACTAATGTTCAAATATTTACTTTCCTACATCTCCATCTATATAGTTACACAACTGTCTAAATATTTGATTTCTTTCTACATCTCCCATCTATAGTTACAACAACTGTTCAAATATTTGATTTCTTCCTACATCTCCATCTATAGTTACACAAACTGTCTAAATATTTGATTTCTTCTCCCACATCTCCATCTATATAGTTACACAACTGTTCAAATATTTGATTTCTTCTCCTACATCTCCATCTATAGTTATTATCAAACTGTCTAAATATTTGAATTCTTCTAATACATCTCCATCTATAGTTTACAATGTCAAATATTTGAATTCTTTCTAATACATCTCCATCTAGTCATAATAACTGTCTAAATATTTAATTTTCTCTCATTCTATCTATAGTTACACAACTGCTCAAATATTTGATTTCTTCTACTAATATCTCCATTCATATTACACATTGTCTAAATATTTGATTTCTCTACTACATCTCTGCTCATAGTTACACAACTGTCTAAATATTTGATTTCTTCTACTACATCTCCAATTCATAGTTACACAACTGTTCAAACACTTGAATCTCTTCTACTACATCTCCATCTATAGTTACACAACTTCTGTCTTTAAACATTTGATTTCTCTCCTGCATCTCCCATCTATAGTTGAATAGTTCAAATATTTCCTGATTTCTCTCCTACATCTCGCTTTCTTTTCACTCTCTATAGATTAAGGCAACTGTTCAAATATTTGATTTTCCCCACATCTCCATCTATAGTTACACAGCTGCTCAACATTTGATTTTTCTGGTCATATCTCATACCTATAGTTACACAACTGTCTAAATATTTGATTTCTTCTACTACATCTCACACTATAGTTGCCACAACTGTCTAAATATTTGATTTCCTTCTCCTACATCTCGTATCTATAGTTACACAACTGTCTAAATATTTGAATTCTTCTACTACATCTCACATCTATAGTTACACAACTGTCTAAATATTTATGAATTCTTCTACTACATCTCTCACATCTATAGTTACACCAATTAAATATTTTGAATTCTTCAATACATCTCATCTATAGTTGTTAATAAATTTGCTCAAATATTTCTGGAATTCTTCACCATCTCCATCTATAGTTACACATTGTTCAAATATTTTGAATCACTACATCTCACACTTATAGTTACACAACTGTTCAAATATTTGAATTCTTCATTACATCTCACATCTAGTTACACAACTGTTCAAATATTTTGAATTCTTCTACTACATCCTCATCTATATAGTTTCTGATACAGCTATCAACACAAGGTTTCTCCTACATCTCACATCCATAGTTACAACTGTCTGGGAATATTTGAATTCTTCACTACATCTCCATCTATAGTTACACAACTGTCTAATATTTGATTTCTTCACTACATTCACATCTATAAATATACAACTGTCTAAATATTTCTGATTTCTTCATCTTCACATCTCACATCTATAGTTACATCAACTGCTCCAATATTTGATTTTCCTACATCTCACATCTATAGTTACACAACTGGGTTCAAATATTTGAATTTTCTACTACATTCCATCTCATAGTTACACAACTGTCTAAATATTTGAATTCTTCTACTACATCCATCATAGTTGCTACAACTGTCTAACATTTTTGATTTCTTCATCCACATCTCACACATCTATAGTTACATAGTTGTCACATTTCCAAATTCTTCTACTACATTCCATCTATAGTTACAATAACTGTCTAAATATTTCCAGATTTCTTCTACATTCTATCTATAGTTGCTACAGTTGTTCAAGATTGATTTTCTTTCCTGCTATCTCACATCTATAGTCACAATAACCGTCTAAATGATTTGATTTCTTCTACTAAGATCTTCCATTTATAGTCACACAACTGTCTAAATATTTGATTCTTCACTACATTCCATCTATAAAGTCACACAGTTGTCTAAATATTTGAAATTCTTCCTACATCTCCATCTATAGGTTACACAGTTGTTCAAATATTTGATTTCTTCTCCTCACATCTCTCCATCTATAGTTGTCAAACTGTCTAAATATTTGATTTCTTCTACTACATCTCCATCTATAGTTACACAACTGTCTAAATATTTGATTTCTTCCTCCTCTACATTCCATCTATAGTTACAATAACTGTCTAAATATTTGATTTCTTCTTCCTACATCTCCATCTATAAAGTTGCTAATGAACTGTCTAAATATTTGATTTCTACTACATCTATCCATAAATACACAACTGTCTAAACATTTCCTGATTTCTTCTCCCACATTCCATCTATAGTCACACAACTGTTCAAATATTTGATTTCTTTCTCCCCACATCCTCATCTATAAATACACAACTGTCTAAATATTTGAACTCTCTTCTACTACATCTCCACTATAGTTACACAGTTGTTCAAATATTTGATTTCCTTCTACTACATCTCACATCTATATAGTTACACAGTTGTCTAAATATTGAATTCTTCTACTGTATCCTCTACCATAGTTACACAACTGTTCAACATGTGATTTCTTCTCCACATCTCCTACTTTTATAGTTACACAACTGTCTAAATATTTGATTTCTTCTACTACATCTCACATCTATAGTTACACAACTGTCTAAATATTTGATTCTTCTACTACATCCTACATCTATAGTTACACAACCAAGTTCAATATTTGACTTTCTCCCATCTCACATCTATAGGTTACAATAACTGTCTAAATGGTTTGATTTCTTCTACTACATCTCACATCTCTATAGTTGCTGCACAACTGTTCAAGTATTTGATTTTCTACTACATTCCACTATAGTTGCCAGTTGTCTAAATATTTAAATTTTCTAATACATTCCACTATATGTTACACAACTGTTCAAAATATTTGATTTCTTTCTACACATTCACATTCTATAGTTGCCACAAAGAGTTTTGTAATATTTGATTTCTTCTATTACACTCCAATTATAGTTACAATAAACTGTCTAAATATTTGATTTTCTTCTCCTACTAATTCCATACATCTATAGGTTACACAGTTGCTCAAATATTTGATTTCTTCTACTACATCCCATAATTCATAAAGTCACATTGCAGCTGTCTAAATATTTCGATTTCTTCCTCCTACATCTCACAATCTATATTACACAACTGTCTAAATATTTGATTTCTTCTACTACATCTCCATTCATAGGTCACATTGTTAGTCTAAATATTTGATTTCTTCACACATCTCACATTCAGAAGTCACACAAACTGTTCAAATATTTGATTTCTTCACTACATTCCATCTATAGTACACAGTTGTCTCAAATATTTGATTTCTTCTCAATAGCATCTCCATCTAGTCATACAGTTGTCTAAATATTTGATTTCTTCTACTACATCTCTATCTATAAAGTTACACAGCTGTCTAAATATTTGATTTCTTCTCCTTACATCTCACATCTATAGTTACACAACTGTTCCAAGATTGATTTCTTTCTCCTAATATCCCCATCTATAAAGCTCACACAGTTGTCTGTATTTGATTTCTTCTACTACATCTCCATCTATAGTTGCTGATAATAACTGTCTAAATATTTGACTCTTCTCATTACATCTCCATCTATAGTTACACAACTGTCTAAATATTTGATTTCTTTCTCCCACATTCCATCTATAGTTACACAGCTGTCTAAATATTTGAATTCTTCTCTCACATCTCACATCTATAAAGTCACACAGCTGTCTAAATATTTGATTTCTTCTCCTACATCCTCATCTATAGTTACACAGTTGTCTAAATATTTGATTTCTTCAATACATCCCATTCTATAGTTTATATGTTCAAATATTTATTTTCTTTCTCCTACATCCTCATCTAGTTACAGTTGTCATTATTTGATTTCTTCTACTACATTCACATCTATAGTTATGACAGCCGTTCAAATATTTAAATTCTTCTCCTACATCTCACATTTATAGTTACACAACTGTTCAAATATTTATGATTTCTTCTACTACATCTCACATCTATAGTTACACAGTTGTCTAAATATTTGATTTCTTCTACTACATTCCATCTATAGTTACACAACTGTTCAAATATTTGGATTTCTCTCTCCTACATCCTCATCTATAGTTACACAGTTGTCTAAATATTTGATTTCTTCTGATACATCTCATCTATAGTTGCCACAACTGTCTAAAATATTTGGAATTCTTCTCCCATCTCCACTATAGTTGTCACTGGTTGTCTAAATATTTAGATTCTTCCTACATCCTTCATTCATAAGAAGTCACAGTTGCTCAAATATTTGATTTCTTCTACTACATTCCCATCTATAGTTACAATAGCTGTCTAAATATTTGATTTCTCTTTCTTAATACATCTCCATCTATAGTTACACAGTTGTCTAAATATTTGATTTCTTCTACTACATTCCATCTGTCACACAAATGTCAATATTTGATTTCTTCTCCTACATCCCTATCTATAGTCAACAACCGTCTAAATATTTGGATTTCTTCTCTCCTATATCTCCATCTATAGTCACACACAGTTGCTCAAATATTTGATTTCTTCTCCTTACATCTCCATCTATAGTTGCTACAGTTGTCTAAATATTTGATTTCTTCTCTCCTACATCTCCATCTATAGCCACACAGTTGTTCAAATATTTTACTTCTTTCTCTCCTACATCTCCATTCATAAAGCTACAATGTAAACTGTCTGAATATTTGATTTCTTCCCACATCTCCATCTATAGTTACACAGTTGTCTAAATGTTTTTTGGATTTCTTTCCTGTTATTCTCATCTATAGTTCACACAATAGTTGTTCAAATAGATTATTTGATTTCTTTCTACTACATCTCCCATTCATATGTTACACAGCTGCCTAAATATTTGATTTCTTCTACTACATCTCCATCTATAGTTACACAGTTGTCTGTATTTGGATTTCTTCTACTACATCTCCATCTATAGTTACACAGTTGTCTAAATATTTGATTTCTTCCCACATCCCTCATCTAGTAGTAGTTACACAACTGTTCAAATATTTGATTCTTCCTACATCTCCCATCTATAGTTACAATAGTTGTCTAAATATTTGGATTTCTTCTCCTACATCTCCATCTATAGTTGTTACAGCTGTTCAATATTTGATTTTCCCTACATCTCCATTCATAGTTACACAGTTGTTCAAATATTTGATTTCTTCTCCCACATTCCATCTATAGTTACACAATCAAGTCTAAATATTTGATTTCTTCTTCTACTAGCATCTCACATCTATATTACACAGTTGTCTAAATATTTTGATTTCCTTCACTACATCTCTCACACCATAGTTACACAGTTGTCTAAATATTTGATTTCTTCTACTACATTCCATCTATAAAGCTACACAACTGTTCAAATATTTGATTTCCTTTCTACTATATCTCATTCCATGAAGTCACACAGTTGTCTAAATATTTGATTTTCTTCTACATTCTTATTCATAGTTACACAACTGTTCAAATATTTTGATTCTTCTCCTACATCTCCATTCTATAGTTACACAGTTGTCTAAATATTTGATTTTCTCAATACATCTCCATCTATAGTTACACAACTGTCTAAATATTTGATTTCTTCTACTACATCTCCACTCATAGTTACACAGTTGTCTAAATATTTGATTTCTTCTCCTACATCTCCATCTATAGTTACACAGCTGTCTAAATATTTGATTTCTTCTACTAAGATTCCACATTCAGTTCACACAGTTGTTCAAATATTTGATTTCTTCTACTACATCTCCATCTATAGTTACACAACTGTCTAAATATTTGATTTTCTACTACATTCACATCTATAAAGTCACATTGCTGTCTAACATTTGATTTTTCCCACATCCTCCATTTATAGTTACACAGCTGCTCAAATATTTGATTTTCCACTACATCTCACATCTATAGTTACACAGCTGTCTAAATATTTGATTCTCTCTTCTACTATACCTCCATCTATAGTTGCCAATAGTTAAAAACTAAATATTTTAGATTTCTTCTCCTACATCTCCATCTATAGTTACACAGCTGTCTAAATATTTGATTTCTTCTACTACATCTCACATCTTATAGTTACACAGTTGTTCTAAATATTTGATTTTCTACTACATCTCCATCTATAAAGTCAGTTAACAAATGTCTAAATATTTGATTTCTTCTACTACATCTCATCTATATAGTTGCCACAGTTGTCTAAATATTTGATTTCTTCTCCTACATCTCATATCTATAGTCACAACAACTGTCTAAATATTTGATTTCTTCTACCACATCTCACATTCATAGTTACACAACTGTTCAAATATTTGATTTCTTCTACTACACATCTCCCATTCATAGTTACACAACTGTCTAAATATTTTGATTTCTTCTACTACATCTCCATCTATAGTTGCCACAGCTGTTCAAATATTTGATTTCTTCCCTACATTCTTATCTATAGTTACACAGTTGTCTAAATATTTGATTTCTTCTCCTACATCTCACATCTATAGTTACACAACTGTCTAAATATTTTGATTTTCTTTCCTAAGCATCTCACATCTATAGTTACACAACTGTCTAAATATTTGATTTCTTCTCCTACATCTCCATCTATAGTTACACAGCTGTCTAAATATTTGATTTTTCTACTACATATCTCCATCTATAAATACACAACTGTTCAACATTGATTTTCTCCTACATCTCACATCTATAGTTACACAACTGTCTAAATATTTGAATCTCTTCACTACATCTCCATCTAATACACAACTGTGTTCAAATATTTTGATTTCTTCTCCTACATCTCACATCTATAGTTACACAAACTGTTCAAATATTTGATTTTCTTCTCACATTCTCCATCTATAGTTACACAGCTGTCTAAATATTTGATTTCTTCTCCTACATTCTATTTATAGTTACACAGCTGTCTAAATATTTGATTTCCTTCTCTTACATCTCCATCATAGTTATACAGTTGTCTAAATATTTGATTTCTCCTACATCCTCATCTATAGTTACACAGCTGTTCAAATATTTGAATTTTCTACTACATCTCCACCATAGTTACACAACTGTCTAAATATTTGATTTCTTCTCCTACATCTCCATCTAGTTACACAAACTGTCTAAATACATTTTACTCTCTTTTACTACATCTCCATCTATAAAGCTACACAACTGTTCTAAATATTTGATTTCTTCTACTATATCTCACATCTATAGTTACAATAGTTGTCTAAATATTTGATTTCTTCTCCCACATCTCACATCCATAGTTACACAGTTGTTCAAATATTTGGATTTCTTTCCTACATCTCACATCTATAGTTACAAATTGTTCAACATTTGATTTCCTTTCTCCTACATCTCCATCTATAGTTACACAACTGTTCAAATATTTGATTTTCTACTACATCTTCCATCTATAGTTACACAACTGTCTAAATATTTTGGATTTCTTCTACTATGTCTCACATCTATAGTTACTACAGCTGTTCAAATATTTGATTTCTTCTCTCACATCTCACATCTATAGTTATACAAAGTTGTCTAAAATATTTGATTTCTTCTCCTACATCTCCATCTATAGTTACACAACTGTCTAAATATTTGATTTTTCCTACATCTCCATCTATAGTTACACACAACTGTTCAAGACTGATTTTTCTACTACATCTCATATCTATATAGTTACACTGTTGTCTAAATATTTACTTTTCCACATCTCCCAATCCAGTAGCTATATACAAATTGTCTAATATTTGATTTCTCCACATCTCACATCTATAGTTACCAACTGTCTACAATATTTGGATTTCTTCTCCTACATCTCACATCTATAGAAGTCACAATAACTGTCTAAATATTTGATTTCTTCTAATACATCTCACATCTATAAGTCACACAACTGTCTAAATATTTGATTTCTCTCTCCTACATCTCCATTTCTCCAGGTCACACAACTGTCTAAATATTTGATTTCTCTTTCAATACATTCACATCTATAGTTACACAACTGTCTAAATATTTTCTGACTCTTCTCCTACATCTCCATCTATAGTCACACAGTTGTTCAAATATTTGATTTCCTTCTACTACATCTCCATCTATAGTTACACAGTTGTCTGAATATTTGATTTCTTCTCCCACATCTCACATCTATAGTTACAATAAACTGTCTAAATATTTGATTTCTTCTACTACATCTCCATCTATAGTTGCACAACTGCTCCAAATATTTGATTTTCTTCTACTACATCTCCATCTATAGTTACATTGTTGTCTAAATATTTGATTTTTCTCCCACATCTCACGTCTATAGTCATACAGTTGTTCAAATATTTGGATTTCTTCCTACATCTCACATCTATAGTTGCCACAGTTGTCTAAATATTTGATTTCTTCCTACATCTCGATCTATAAAGCTACACAACTGTCTGTTAAATATTTGATTTTCTTTCCCACATCTCACATCTATAGTTACACAGCTGTCTAAATATTTGATTTCTTCTCCTACATCTCACATCTATAGTTACACAGTTGTCTAAATATTTGATTTCCTTCAATACATTCCATCTATAAAGTCACACAACTGTCTAATATTTGATTTCTTCTACTACATCTCCATCTACAGGTTACAATAGTTGTCTAAATATTTGATTTCTTCTCCTACATCTCACATCTACAGTTACAATAAACTGTTCAAATATTTGATTTCTTCTACTACATCTCACATCTATAGTTACATGTTGTTCAAATATTTGATTTCTTCTACTACATCTCCATCTATAGTTACACAACTGTCTAAATATTTGATTTCTTCTCCTGCTATCTCACATCTATAGTTACACAGTTGTTCAAATATTTGATTTCTTCTACTACATCTCCATCTATATACACAATTGTCTAAATATTTGATTTTCCCACATTCACATCTATAGTCACACAGTTGTTCAAATATTTGATTTCTCTCCATCTCCATCTATAAATATAATAACTGTCTAAATATTTGGATTTTCTTCATATCTCCATCTTCATAGTTACACAACTGTTCAAATATTTGATTTCTTCTACTACATCTCACATCTATAGTTACACAGTTGTCTAAATATTTGATTTCTTCTACTACATCTCACATCTATAGTTACACAACTGTCTCAAATATTTGATTTCTTTCCTACATCTCATCTATAGTTACACAAAGTTGTCTAAATATTTGATTTCTTCTTACTACATCTCCATCTATAGTTACAATAAACTGTCTAAATATTTGATTTCTCTCCACATCTCCACTATAGTTAATGAACTGTTCAAATATTTGAATTCTTCTCCTACATCTCCATCTATAGTTACACAGCTGTCTAAATATTTGATTTCTTCTCCTACATCTCACATCTAGGTTACACAACTGTCTAACATTTGATTTCCTTCTCCTACATCCCCACTATAGTCAGTTGTTGTCTAAATATTTGATTTTCTACTACATCTCCATCTAGTTACACAGTTGTTCAAATATTTTGATTTCTTCACTACATTCCATCTATAAATACACAACTGTTCAAATATTTGATTTCTTCTCCCTGCATCTCACATCTATAGTTACACAGTTGCCCAAATATTTGATTTCTTCTACTACATCTCACATCTATAGTTACACAGTTGTCTAAATATTTGATTTCTTCTCCTAAGATCTCATCTTGTATAGTTACACAGTTGTCTAAATATTTGATTTCTTCTCCTACATCTCACATCTATAGTTACACAACTGTCTAAATATTTGATTTCTTCTCCTACATCTCACATTCATAGTTACAATAACTGTCTAAATATTTGATTTCTTCTCCTACATTCCATCTATAGTTACACAGTTGTTCAAATATTTGATTTCTTCTACTACATCTCCATCTATAAGCTACACAGTTGTTCAAATATTTGGATTTCTTCTACTGCTAACTCACATCTATAGCTTACACAGTTGTTCAAATATTTGATTTCTTTCCTCCTACATCCCCATTCATAAATACACAAATGTCCAAATATTTGATTTTCTTCTAATACATCTCACATCTATAGTTACACAGTTGTTCAAATATTTGATTTCTTCTCCCACATTCCATCTATAGTTACAATAAACTGTCTACAAATATTTGGATTTCCTTCTCTACATCTCCATCTATAAAGTCATTGCCACAGCTGTCTAAATATTTGATTTCTCCCACATCTCACATCTATAGTCACACAATCTGTCTAAATATTTGATTTTTCATCTCTCCATACCTTCCATTTCCATAGTTACACAACTGTCTAAATATTTGGATTTCTTCCTACATCCCACATCTATAATACACAGTTGCTCCAATATTTGATTTTTTCTCACTACATTCCACTATAGTTACACAGTTGTTCAAATATTTGATTTCTTCTACTACATCCTCATCTATAGTCAATAACCGTCTAAATATTTGACTTCCTTCTACCACATCTCACATCTATAGTCACACAGTTGTCTAAATATTTGATTTCTTCACTACATCTCCATCTATAGTTACACAGTTGTTCAAATATTTGACTTCTTCTCCCACATTCCATCTATAGTTGCTAACAACTGTCTAAATATTTGATTTCCTTCTACACATCTCCATCTATAGTTACACAAAGTTGTCTTTAAATTATTTGATTTCTTCTCCTCATCTCCATCTATATTACACAACTGTCTAAATATTTGATTTCTTTCTCCTTACATCTCCATCTATAAATATGTTGTTGTTCTAAATATTGATTTCTCCTACATTCAATATCTATAGTTACACAGCTGTTCAATATTTGATTTTCTTCTACTACATCTCCATCTGAGTAGTTACAATAAATGTCTAAAATATGATTTCTTCAATACATCTCCATCTAAAGTCACACAGCTGTCTAAATATTTTGATTTTCTCTACTACATCTCACATCTATAGTTACACAGCTGTCTAAAATATTTGGAATTCTTCTACTACATCTCCATCTATAAAGTCACTAACAGCTGTCTAAATATTTGATTTCCTCTACTACATCTCACATCTAAAGTCAAGTACAGTTGCTCAAATATTTGATTTCTTCTCCACATCCCTTGCACTATAAAGTCACACAGTTGTTCAAATATTTGATTTCTTCCTACATCTCCATCTATAGTTACAACAGCTGTCTAAATATTTGATTTCTTCTCCTACATCTTCACATCTATAGTTACAACAGCTGTCTAAATATTCGATTTCTTCTCCTCACATCTCCCATCTATAGTTCACACAGTTGTCTAAATATTTGATTTCCTTCTCCTACATCTCCACCTGTTACACAGTTGTCTAAATATTTGATTTCTTCTACTACATCTCACTAATTCATAGTTGCACAACAGCTGTCTAAATATTTGATTTCTTCTACTACATCTCACATCTATAGTTACACAGCTGTTCAAATATTTGAATTTCTCTCTCCTACATCTCCATCTATAGTTACACAGCTGTCTAAATATTTGATTTTTCACATACCACATCTATAGTTACACAGCTGTCTAAATATTTGATTTCTTCTCCTACATCTCATCTGTTATTGTGTTGTTCAAATATTTGATTTTCTTCCTACATCTCCATCTATAGGTCACACACCTGTCTAAATATTTGATTTCTTCCCACATCCCCATCTATGTTACACAGTTGTCTAAATATTTACTCTCCTACATTCCATCTATAGTCACACAGCTGTCTAAATATTTTGGATTTCTTCTCCTACATTTCATCTATAGTTACACAACTGTCTAAATATTTGATTTCTTCTCCTACATCTCCATCTATAGTTACACAACTGTCTAAATATTTGGATTTCCTTCTCCCCACATCTCCCATCTATAGTTACACAAATTGTTCTAAATATTTGATTTCTTCTCCCTACATTCACGTCTATAGTTAACAACTGTCTAAATATTTGATTTCTTCCTACATTCACATCTATAGTTACAATAACTGTCTAAATATTTGATTTCTTCTCCCACATCTCCATCTATATAGTTACACAACTGTTCAAATATTTGATTTCTTCCACATCTCCATCTATAGTTACACAGCTGTCTAAATATTTGAATTCTTCTCCTACATCTCACATCTATGTCACACAGTTGTCTAAATATTTGATTTTTCTCCACATCTCACATCTATAGTTACACAACTGTCTAAATATTTGATTTCTTCTCTACATCTTCACATCTATAGTTACACAGCTGTCTAAATTATTTCTGATTTCTTCTCCTACATCTCCATCTATAGTTATAATAACTGTTCAAATATTTGATTTCTTTCTCCTACATCTCCATCTATAGTTACGGTCAAACTGTCTAAATATTTGATTTTCTCCTACATCTCACATCTATAGTCACACAGCTGCTCAAATATTTGATTTCCTTCTCCCCACATCTCACATCTATAGTTACAACTGTCTAAATATTTGGATTTCTTCTCCTCATATCCTCACATCTATAGTTGCAATAGCTGTTCAACATTTGATTTCTTCTCCTGCCATCTCTGCACCCATAGCCACACAGTTGTCTAAATACGGATTTCTTCTACTACATCTCCATCTATAGTTACACAGTTGCTCAAATATTTGATTTCTTCTCCTACATCTCCATCATAGTTACACAGCTTAGTTCAATATTTGATTTCTTTCTCCTACATCTAATACTTCTCCATAGTTACACAACTGCCCAATATTTGATTTCTTCTACTACATCTCACATCTATAGTTACACAGTTGTCTAAATATCGATTTCTTCTCCCACATCTCCATCTATAGTTACACAACTGTCTAAATATTTGATTTTCTTCACTACATCTCCATCTATAGTTACACAACTGTTCAAATATTTGATTTCTTCTCCACATCTCACGTCTATAGTTACAATATTGTCTAAAATATTTGATTTCTCCTATATCTCTACGTCTATAGTTACACAAAGTTGTCTTAAATATTTGATTTCTTCTCCTACATCTCCATCTATAGTTACACAAAGTTGTCTAAATATTTGATTTCTTCATATCTCCATCTATAGTTACACAGTTGTCTAAATATTTGATTTCTTCCTACATCTCACAGTCTATAGCTACACAACTGTTCAAACATTGGATTTCTTCTCCTAACATCTCACATCTATATTACACAGTTGTCAAATATTTGATTTCTTCAATACATCTCACAGCTATAGTTACACAGTTATTCAAATATTTGATTTCCTTCATTACATCTCCATCTATAGTTACACAGCCGTCTAAATATTTGATTTCTTCTACTGCCATCTCACATCTATAGTTACACAGTTGTTCAAATATTGATTTTCTTTCTACTGTTATCCCCATCTATAAAGCCACAGCTGTCTAAATATTTTTGATTTCTTCTACTACATCTCCATTCATAGTTACACAGCTGTCTAAATATTTGATTTCTTCTCCTACATCTCACGTCTATAGTTACACAACTGTCTAAATATTTGATTTCTTCTCCTACATCTCCATCTATAGTTACACAGCTGTCTAAATATTTGATTTTCTTTCTACTACATCTCCATCTATAGTTACACACAAGAATTCAATATTTGATTTCTTCTCCTACATCTCCATCTATAGTCACAGTTGTTCAACATTTGATTCTTCTACTACATCTCCATCTATAGTTACACAGCTGTCTAAATATTTGATTTCTTCCTACTACATTCCATCTATAGTTACACAGCTGTCTAAATATTTGGATTTCTTCTACTGTCTCACATCTATAGTTACACAGTTGTCTAAATATTTGATTTCTTCTCTCCTACATTCCATCTATAGTTACTATTGTTGTCTAAATATTTGATTTCTTTCTCTCCTACATCTCCATTCATAGTTGCACAAACTGTTCTAAATATTTTGATTTCTTCTACTACATCTCCATCTATAGTTACACAACTGTCTAAATATTTGATTTCTTCTCCTACATCTCCATCTCCATAGTTACACAGTTGTTCCAAATATTTGATTTCTCCCACATCTCACATCTAGTTACACAGCTGTCTAAATATTTGATTTCTCCCACATTCACACTATAGTTGGTCAAAGTTGTCTAAATATTTGATTTTCTACTACATCTTCACATCTAAAGTCACACAAATCGTCTAAATATTTGATTTCTTCTCTTACATCTCCATCTATAGTTACACAGTTGTCTAAATATTTGATTTCTTCTCCTACACTTCCATCTATAGTTACAATAGTTGTTCAAATATTTGATTTCTTCTACTACATCTCACATCTATAGCTACACAGCTGTCTAAATATTTTGATTTCTTCTCCTACATCTCACATCTATAGTTACACAACTGTCTAAATATTTGATTTCTCCACATCTCCATCTATAGTTACACAGTTGCTCAAATATTTGATTTCTTCTTCACATCTCACGTCTATAGTTACACAACTGTCTAAATATTTGATTTCTTCTACTACATTCCATCTATACACAACTGTCTAAATATTTTGATTTCTCCTTGCTGATCTCCATCTATAGTTACACAGTTGTTCAAATATTTGATTTCTTCTACTACATCTCACATCTATAGTTACACAGTTGTCTGGAATATTTGATTCTTTTCTCCTAACTCACATCTAGTTACACAGTTGTTCAGCTGTTTGATTTCTTCTACTGTTATTCCATCTAGTTACACAATCAGTTCAAATATTTGATTTCTTCCTACATCTCACATCTATAGTTGCCAGTTGTCTAAATATTTGATTTCTTCTCCTACATTCACATCTATAGTTACACAGTTGTTCAAATATTTGATTTCTACTACATCTCTCATCTATAGTTACACAAACTGTCTAAATATTTGATTTCTTCTCCCACATCTCCATCTATAGTTACATTGTTGCCCAAATATTTGATTTCCTTCTCCTACATCTCCATCTATAGTTACATTGTATTGTCTAAATATTTGGATTTTTCCCACATTCCATCTATAGTTTACACAGTTGTCTAAATATTTGATTTTTCTACTACATCCACATCTATAGTTACACAGTTGTCTAAATATTTGATTTCTTCTCCTACATCCTCATCTATAGTTGCCACAGTTGTCTAAATATTTGGATTTCTTCTAATACATCTCCATCTATGTTAACAACTGTTCAAATATTTGAACAACCCTTTTCTCCTACATCCCCATCTATAGTTACACAGTTGTTCAAATATTTGATTTCTTCCTACTACATCTCACATCTATAGTTACACAGTTGTTCAAATATTTGATTTCTTCTCACTACATCTCACATTCATATTACACAGTTGTCTAAATATTTGATTTCTTCCACTACATCTCACATCTATAGTTTACACAGTTGTTCAAATATTTGAATTCTTCTCCACATCTCACATTCATAGTCACACAACTGTCTAAACATTGATTTCTCTCTCCCACATCTCTCACATCTATAGTTACACAGCTGTCTAAATATTTGATTTCTTCTCACATCTCACATCTATAGTTACACAGTTGTTCAAATATTTGATTTCTTCCCACATCTCCATCTTATAGTTACACAACTGCCTGGAATATTTGATTTCTTCTCCCATATCTCCATCTATAGTTACACAGCTGTCTAAATATTTGATTTCTCTCCTACATCCTCATCTATAGTTTTCTACACAACTGTCTAAACATTGAATTCCCTTCTACTACATCTCACATCTATGAAGTCACAATAAACTGCCTAAAATATTTTCTAATTCCCTTCTACCACATCCCCATCTATAAAGCTACACAACTGTCTAAATATTTGATTTCTTCACTGCTATCCTCACATCTGATAGTCACACAACCGTTCAAATATTTGATTTCTTCTCCTACATCTCCATCTATAGTTACACAGTTGTCTAAATATTGATTTCTTCTCCTACATTCACATCTATAGTTACACAGTTGTTCAAATATTTGACTTTTCTCCCTACATCTCCATCTATAAAGGTTACACAACTGTCTAAATATTTGGATTTCTTCTCCCCATACATTCCATCTATAGTTACACAACTGTTCAAATATTTGATTTCTTCTCCACATCTCCATCTATAAATACACAAACTGTTCAAATATTTGATTTCTTTCCCCTCCTACATCTCCATTTCCTCCATAGTTACACAACTGTCTAAATATTTGATTTCTTCTCCTACACATCTCCCATCTTCTCCATAGCACATTGTTATCTAATATTTGATTTCTTCTCTACATCTCATTATCTATAGTTACACAGTTGTCTAGAATATTTGATTTCTTCCTACATCTCACATCTATAGTCACACAGGTTGTCTGTAAATATTTGATTCTCTCCTACATCTCCATCTATAGGTTACACAATAGCCAAGTTCAAATATTTTTGATTTCCTTCTCCACATCTCCATCTATAAAGTCACACAGCTGTCTAAATATTTGATTTCTTCTACTATACATTCTGTTACATCTATGTTACACAAACTGTCTAAATATTTGATTTCTTCTATCACATTCTCTCCATCTATAGTTACAACAGTTGTCTAAATATTTGATTTTCTAATACATTCCATCTATAGTTACACAACTGTCTACAAATATTTGAATTTCTACTTACATCCTCATCTATAGTTACACAATTGTTCAATATTTGATTTCTTCATTGGCATCTCTTACATCTATATAGTTACATAGTTGTTCAAATATTACTCTTTCACTATTCTATCTATAGTTACACAACTGCCCAAATATTTGATTTCTTCTCCTACATCCCCAATTCATAAGTTAAGTACAGCTGTCTAAATATGATTTCTTCTACTACATCTCACATTCATAGTTACACAACTGTCTAAATATTTGAATTTCTACTACATCTCCATCTATAGTTACACACAGTTGCTCAAATATTTTGATTTCTTCTACATCTCCATCTATGTTACTACAACTGTTCAAATATTTGAATTCTTCACTACATTCCATCTATAGTTACACAGTTGTTCAATATTTGATTTCTTTCCCATATCCTCATCTATATAAATACACAAACTGTTCAACATTTGATTTTTCATTACATCTCCATCTATAGTTACACAGCTGTCTAAATATTTGATTTCTTCTTACTACATCTCACATCTATAATACACAGCTGTCTAAATATTTTGATTTCTTCTCCTACATCTCCATCTATAGCTACACAGCTGTTCAAATATTTGATTTCTTCACTACATCTCACATTCATAGTTACACAGCTGCCCAAATATTTGATTTCTTCTCCTACATCTCCATCTATAGTTACACAACTGTCTAAATATTTGATTTCTTCTACTACATCTCACATCTATAGTTACACAGTTGTCTAAATATTTGATTTCTCTTCTACTGCCATCTCTACATCTATAGTTTATTGTGTTGTCTAAATATTTGATTTCTTCTACTAAGCATCTCATCTATAGTTACACAACTGTCTAATATTTGATTTTCTTCTACTACATCCTCACATCTATAGTTACACAAATCATTCAAATATTTGATTTCTTCTCCTACATCTCACATCTATAGTTACACAGTTGTTCAAATATTTTGATTTTCCCTCCTACATCTTCACATCTAGGTTACACAGCTGTTCAAATATTTGATTTATTCTACTACATCTCCATCTATAGTTACACAACTGTCTAAATATTTGATTTCTTCTCCTACATCTCACATCTATAGTTACACAGCTGTCTAAATATTTGATTTCTTCCTGCATCTCACATCTATAGTTACACAGCTGTCTAAATATTTGATTTCTTCTACTACATCTCCATCTATAGTTACATTGTTATTAAATATTTGATTTCTTCTCTCACATCTCACATCTATAGTTACACAGCTGTCTAAATATTTGATTTCTTCTCCTACATCTCCATCTATAAAGTCACACAGCTGTCTAAATATTTGATTTCTCTTCTACTACATCTCACTATAGTTACACTACAAAGCTGTCTAAATATTTGATTTCTTCTCCTACATCTCACATCTATAGTTACACAACTGTTCAAATATTTGATTTCCTTCTACTACACTCACATCTATAGTTGCACAACTGTCTAAATATTTGATTTCTTCCTACATCTCCATTCATAGTCACAATAGCTGTCTAAATATTTGATTTCTTACTACATCTCATCTATAGTTACACAACTGTCTAAATATTTGATTTCCTTCTACTACATCTCCATCTATAAAGTCACACAGCTGTTCAAATATTTGATTTCTCTCTACTACATCCTCATTCACCCATAGTTGTCACACAACTGTCTAAATATTTGATTTCTCCCACATCCTCATTCATAGTTACACAGTTGTTCAAATATTTGATTTCTTCCCACATCTCCATCTATAGTTAACAAACTGTCTAAATATTTGATTTTCTCCCTACATCTCTACATCTATAGTTACACAACTGTCTAAATATTTTGAATTCTTCTCCTACATCTCCATCTATAGTTACAATAATTGTCTAAATATTTGATTTCTTTTACTACATCTCACATCTATAGTTACACAGTTGTCTAAATATTTGATTTCTCCTACATCTCACATCTATAGTTGCCACAGTTGCTCAAATATTTGATTTCTTTCTCTGCTATCCTCACATCTATAGTCATTACTGTTGCTCAAACATTTCTTCTGATTTCTTCACTCTCACATCTCCATCTATAGTTACAATAACTGTTCAAATATTTGATTTCTTCTCCTACATCTCACATCTATAGTTACACAATTGTCTAAATATTTGATTTTCTTCTACTACATCCTCACATCTATAGTTTTCATTGTTTAGTTGTTCAAATATTTGATTTCTTTTCTCCCACATCTCCATCTATAGTTACACAACTGTCTAAATATTTGATTTCTTCTACTACATCTCACATCTATAGTTACACAACTGTCTAAATATTTGATTTCTCTCTTCACTACATCTCACATCTATAGTTACACAGTTGTTCAAATATTGATTTCTTCCTCCTACATCTCATCTATAGGTTACATTGTTGTTCAAATATTTGATTTCTTCTCCTCACATTCATCTATAGTCACACAGTTGTCTAAATATTTGATTTCTTCTCCTACATCTCACGTCTATAGTTACAATAACTGTCTAAATATTTGAATTCTTCTACTACATTCACATCTATAGTTACACAGTTGTTCAATATTTGAATTCTTCTCACATCTTCCATCTATAGTCACACAGTTGCTCAAATATTTAACTTTCTCACTACATCTCAATATCTATAGTTTTACCAACTGTTCAAATATTTGAATTCTTCTCACTACATCTCCATCTATAGTCACACAGTTGTCTAAATATTTGATTTTCTTACTACATCTCATATCTATAGTTACACAGTTGTCTAAATATTTGAACACTGCATCTCCATCTATAGTTACACAGCTGTCTAAATATTTGAATTCTTCACTACATCTCACATCTATAGTTTTACAATAACTGCTAAATATTTGATTTCTTCTACTACATCTCCATCTATAGTCACTATCAACTGTCTAAATATTTGATTTCTTCCCACATCTCCACTATAGTTACATTGTTGTCTAAATATTTGATTTCTTCTACTACATCTCACATCTATAGTTGCTAATAACTGTCTAACATTTGATTTCTTCTCCTACATCTCACATCTATAGTTACACAACTGTCTAAATATTTGATTTCTTCTCCCACATCTCATCTATAGTCACATTGTTGCTCAAATATTTGATTTCTCCTACATTCCATCTATAGTTACACAGTTGTCTAAATATTTGATTTTCTTCTCCCACATCCCCATCTATAGTTACAAGGCCAACTGTTCAACATTTGATTTCTTCTCCTACATCCCCATCTATAAATACACAGCTGTTCAAAATATTTGATTTCTTCTCCCACATCTCCATCTATAGTTACACAACTGTCTAAATATTTGATCTCTTCACTACATCTCACATCTTTATAGGTTACACAAAGGGCTGTCTAAATATTTGATTTTTCTTACTACATTCCATCTATAAAGTCACACAACTGTCTAAATATTTGGATTTTTCCTCTACTACATCTCCATCTATAGTTACACAACTGTCTAAATATTTGATTTCTTCTCCTACATCTCCATCTATAAATAATAACTGTCTAAATATTTGATTTCTCACTACATCTCACATCTATAGTTGCATTAAAGCACTAAATATTTGATTTCTTCTCCTACATCTCCATTCCATAGTTGCTACAGTTGTCTAAATATTTGATTTATTCTCCTACATCTCCATCTATAGTTACACAACTGTCTAAATATTTGATTTCTTCTCCTACATCCCCATCTATAGTTACACAACTGTCTAAATATTTGATTTCTTCTCCTACATCTCCATCTATAGTTACACAACTGTCTAAATATTTGATTTCTTCTCCTACATCTCACATCTATAGTTACACAGCTGTCTAAATATTTGATTTCTTCTCCTACATCTCCATCTATAGTTACACAACTGTCTAAATATTTGATTTCTTCTACTACATCTCACATCTATAGTTACACAACTGTCTAAATATTTGATTTCTTCTCCTACATCTCACATCTATAGTTACACAATTATCTAAATATTTGAAGGCTTCTACTTCTTTTATCTTTCCTCCCTCTACCATCATCTTCTCTGTTTTTTTAATTTATTATCATTACCTTGCTTTAATTAGTATTCATTGTTAGAACTACTGATTTGCTCAATCGATGTACTCTGTCTGTGTTCTCCTATGTGTCCTCTTTATTGTGTGTCAACAGTGCTATGTTGTCTCTTGTGTGTCCTCTTTAGTGTGTGCCATCAGTGCTATGTTGTCTCTTGTGTGTTCTCTTTAGTGTGTGCCAACAGTGCTATGTCATCTGCGAAGTCATTGACTTCAAGTCTCTTCGTTAGTCTCTAGCTATTTCCTCTGCCACCATCTTCAGTTATCTTCTACATTACCCAGTCGACGATACTAACTAGGAATAGCAATGGAGACATGCTACATCCCTGTCGAACACCTCCATTGACATTCAACCATCTGCTGTATGAACCTAGATGTATGAAGTAACACTGGTTATTTGAGTATCTATCTTTCAGAATATTGATGACTTTCACTGGCAATCCATATTCATTTAGGATGTCCCATTGTGTAGGATTGCAAACACTGTCAAATACCTTTTCCAAGTCTATGAGATTTGTGTACATGGGTGAATTCCATTCTAGTGATTGCTCAATCAGTGCACTCAGTACAAAGATCTGGTCAGTATAATTATTAGGTGTATCATGCCCTGACATAAGATGGTGGTCACTGTTAACCTCTGCACCGCGTATAGTTTTCACATCTTGTAGTGAAGTCCTTCATTTTCTTCCATTCGCAATATGGTCAATTTAGTTAGTTGTTTGGCCATCTAGCAAATTCCATGTACTCTTATGAATATCTTTGTGTCGAAAGAAAAGTCTCTCCTATGATCATAGTTTTCTCTGCAAAGATTTCAGAAGCGTTCTCCATTATCATTTCTGTTTCCTGTCCCAAATTTCTCCATGCAGATTTTTTATCCCTTGTTTTCTAGATCCTACTTTTTCATTTATATCTCCCATTACAAATAAGAATATTGTGCGTTGAAACGTTGTTAACTTGTTCCTGTAGGAGGCTGTAGAACTCTCTTGACCTCCTTGTCTGCTGGTTCTGTGGGTGCATAACACTGTATCATCGTTGTTTTAACAAACCTGGAGTAGAATTTGACACTTATTATTCTGGGACTCACAGGTTCCAATTCTATCATGCTCTTGTTGATCTAAACAAATCAACATCTGTGTAACTAGGGCGTCCCCATTAGACGTCTCTCTCTAAACTAAGTTGAAATTGTGAATCTCAATGTAGTTTCTGTATTGACTGGTATATCATTTACTATGTTAAGTATGCTATATTGTTGTTACCATGCTAACTATGCTATACTGTTGTTACCATGCTAACTATGCTATACTGTTGTTACTTCTTCTAACATTTGGAATTTGTTGTAAACACTTCATCTATGTCGATTAGATTCTTCTGTTCTCATTTATTGTCAGTGTCCATGTCTGACATTGATAGCACAGAGTTAGTAAAACTTTATTGCTGTGTGTTGTAGTCAAACTTCATTGCTGTGTGTTGTAGTAAAACTTTATTGCTGTGTGTTGTAGTAGATATGATTAGCGGCTGTTATTATCCCACTGTTTCGTAGATATGATTCAGTTCTGTAGTTGCGCAGTTTTGGTATCTTGGTTGTTTACGTCTACATCGAATACGGAGAAACACAGCAGGCGTGATAAGGATAAGTAACAACCATATCAGTCCTATAGCGCCAACAAATGAATAAATTAGCCAATGTAAGTCAGGAGATGTCTTCCTGTCGATGATGTGGCTGTTGCCTGGGATAGCTCTAGAAGTATGTACATCTGGGTCGGTATCGACTGTTGACTGCGAACCTTGCAAAACTTCGATTGCTATGGTTGAGTTCAGTGTGAAGCATTGATGAGTAGCTGTGCATGTGCAATTAGATCCGTTTAGTTTAGAGCTTCCATTTAAGAAAAGTGTGTTTCGAGTTCCCCATAGACCACTCGACAGAAACACATCATGATCGTTGAGACAAGTAATGTTTAGCTGGTAGTCCTGTGTCTCTTCTGTGTTTACATGACACGATAAATTGCTTTTATCGTTCTTGTTTATTTGTAGTGTATCATAGATAGATCGTCCGTTCTGCAAGGAGAATACAGGCAGGAAATGATGAAATTGTTTGAAATGTATTGTAAACTGGCCATTAGCTGTTTGATTAGAAGAACTTGCACTGCAGCCAACATTCACGAATACATGATGAGAGTTTACATTGATGGTGCAGTTTGAGACGTAGATTATTTCATCGACATTGTAGATATCTAAACCGAAACGATATGGATTGGTTAATGAGAGTGTTTGTAAACATCCACTCAAAATGTGGGCGGTATTCAAACATTTTAGCCTGACAAGTGAATGTCAGTATATACGAAGTGTTGGGGCAGATGTATGTCGGCAATGAGTCAGGTGGGAGTACAGCCACATGTGGGAGAGGTGTATGAATTATTATATTAATTGGTTTGACAGGAACTGTTATATTTCGGATAAATCCAGTATAATTCACGGCCGGAGACAGCAAACCAAAGAATGAATACTTCCCAGGACGAAGGTTAAGAACTTCCACAGAGCACGATGAGTTGTAGTAATCTGCACCTTGTTGTGTGAGTTCATCTCTCGTATGTCACATTTTGAGAAATGTCTGTTGTTTTAAGGCGGATTTCGTCACGTTGTGTTACATGGCAACGAAGTTTAGGGAAGACACGTGATGTGTGACATGTGACCCGGATGTGATTATGTTTAATCTTTGAAACTTCACATTTCGCAGATTCTGGTTTTAGGAATATATCCATTTGACAATCTGTTAGCATAGTCTTCGTTCCAGACGTGTCTTCATCCAGAACACACTCGATTATTTGATATCTGAGATAGTGTGTTACATGAGAGATGGTGAGTCGGTTAATGTGTAGTCCGCCATATTGTAGTCTGGTGACATTCACATGACCAATCTTGTTCCAATCACAAGTGAAACTGTCATTCTGTGGACACACCTCTGAAAGTGAGACTAGCTGCCATCGAATGCTGTGAATAGAATGCGTTAATAATAACAGAATGTGTCATTTAGACTAGACAATGAAGATTGTGTGGATTAAACAATGAGGATTATGTGGATTAAACAATGAGGATCATGTAGACTAGACAATGAGGATTATATAGACTATACATTGAGGATTATGTAGACTAGACATTGAGGATCATGTAGACTAGACATTGAGGATTATGTGGACTAGACAATTAGGATTATGTGGATTAAACAATGAGTATCATGTAGACTAGACATTGAGGATTATGTAGACGAGACAATGAGAATTATGTAGACTAAATAATGAGGATTATGTAGACTAAATAATGAGGAATATGTAGATTAGACAATGAGGATTATGTGGACTAGACAATGAGGATTATGTAGACTAGACAATGAGGATTATGTGGACTAGACAATGAGGATTATGTGGACTAGACAATGAGGATTATGTGGATTAAATAATGAGGAATATGTAGATTAGACAATAAGGATTATGTGGACTAGACAATGAGGATTATGTAGATTAGACAATGAGGATTATGTAGATTAGACAATGCGGATTATGTAGATTAGACAATGAGGATTATGTAGATTAGACAATGAGGATTATGTAGATTAGACAATGAGGATTATGTAGATTAGACAATGAGGATTATGTAGATTAGACAATGAGGATTATGTAGATTAGACAGTTGAAAAAGACAATATTGAATATTCTTCTTCTTCCCTACGCCCCTTCCCCTACGACCCTTCCCCTACGCCCCTTCCCCCTACGCCCCTAGGGAAGCATAGGTCCGCAACCAAGGCCTTCCAAGTCCACATATCCAAGGCCATCCTTTCCAGATCTTTTCACTCTCTCCCCATTTTTTTGCATTCCATCTCTAACTCCCTGTCTACATGTGCCTATTTCCCCTGGGTCGCTTCATGAGTCCCTCCTAGTGGAGTCCTTCTTCTTCCTCAGGTGGCGAGATATGAATTTTCCTGCTTGTGGTTTCTGTAGCCATCTACTAGTTTTTAGGGGTGTAGTTAGCCCCAGACCAAGCTCCTTAGACGCTCTTAGACATGCGTGGCAGGTAACAGTGGTTCTATTCTTTACACGCCAATGTGAGCCCTGTTAACGATCGGTTATCTTGAATATGAATATACAATGAGTAAAAGAAACATGTATCTTCTCTTCCACCATTGACTTCTTTATAGACTGATATTACTGATGATGGAAATTGGAAAAGAAGAATTCGATGTGACGACACAATAAATAATGGAATTTTGATGGTTAAAAAGGTACATTTTTGTTGCCAGTTCATATGGACATGTCTGGTGTAGGTAATCCTCAAGTGAACAATGTAGGGTTATCCGACAACAGGCAATTATACAAATTATTGACATCTGTCGTGTGAGAGTTGTTGACATATGTAATGGCATGTCATCGCTGAATAATATACATGACGAAACAATCATATTCTGAACTATTACCTTTGACTTCGACTTCTGCAGTCTAGGGCATACGCTTGACCTTCTTCTGCTGAAGGGCAATATATCACGTTGGAGAACGACATGTGGCGATGCAGAACTGACCAGATGACCACTAAGGTAAATAATCTGTCAACACCGTTGCCAAGAACGCAGTGGTAGATTGATATAATCCTACTGACAGTGGCTGACACAAACCCCATCGTAAACTAATAACTTGTCATGAAAAGTTGTGTCTCGTTAATTTATTGTAAAACTACAGTACTTTGTTAATACGTGTTACGTCGATGAAAAGTTCGAATCACAAACACAGTCCAGAATCACGACTATAACAACCGTATCACCATAACTCCAGTTGTGAATCGAGGTCTACCAATGTGTCACTAAGATATTACCTTGTTATTGAAAAGAATCCACCATTGATTTCTAGTAAATACAATTTCTCGGAAATCGGGTTTTCCTATCTTTGCGATCAACTAAAGTTTAATCTCTACGAAATCTACTTTCTTCTTTATAGAAGTGTTGGGGTGAAACGTAGTGATCTTGTGTGTGCTTGTTCTTCTTCACCATTTACTTTTTATAGAAGTGTTGGGGGTGGGGGTGGGCGTAGTGATCTTGTGTGTACTTGTTTTAAGTCACTTTGTAAGCTGATATTCATGTTCGTAAAGCTGTTCTTGATGCCGTCGCTCTATGTTTTGCGTGGTTTTCCCTCTTGCCTTGTACTCATTATACTTTTTCTGTGTGGCTCTGTGGTAGACGATACCAGGGCATTCTGGTCAGGTGTCCAAACCATTTAAGCTATTGTTCCTTTATGAATTGCATAACTGGTTTCACATCCAGTCTTCTGATTTCTTCATTTCTAATTTTGTCTCTTATTGCCACACCTGCAGCTCTTCTAAGACACCTCATCTCTGTCGTTATTATTTTCCGCTCATTAGCTGCTGTTATTGGCCACGTTTGACATTGGTAACATAGTGTTGGCCAGAAAATCGTTCTTATGAGATTTGCTTTAGTTGTTAGCGGTATCTCTTTATGTGACAACAGTGGTGTTAACTGTCCCAGTACTTGGTTAGCTTTTGTGCAACGATTGTTGATTTCACTATCAATACTTCCATCTGCTGTGAAAATTGCTCCTAAGTATTTGTCCTCAATTGTTTGTTTTATGTCTAAGTTCTGGAGTTTTATTGTAAGGTTTTCTGGTTGTCTACTTATTGCCATTGTCTCTGTCTTTATTATATTTATTTTCATGTTGTACTCCTCACCCTTGATGTTAACTAAGCTCAAATGGTTCTGGAGAGATTCTTCATTTTCTGCAATCAGTACTTGGTCATCTGCAAATAAAAGTTCTGAAATATTTTTTTTTCTCTATTCCTGCTTCTCTACTTATGTTGTCCATGTATGTTATAAACAACAGTGGGGAGAGCACACATCCCTGTCTACCTCCTGAGTTTACTGTGAATGTTTTTGATGTTCCGGCTTTTGTTCTTAAAGACATTGATGAGATGTTTGCTGATTCCATATTTTCTTAAACAATTCCATAGTTTGTTTCAACGAAATCTACCTAATGGATAAAAGTAATTTTTTGCATGCAGTCTTACATACCTCACGACCTTACGAATTCAGGTTTAACTAATTGGTAGGTAGCTTAGTTGATGCAAAAACGTTTTTTGTTATATAAATTTGCATAAGCACAACAAAATGATAATCAAAGTTTAGAATTTACAGTAATACACAAAATGGTGGCGAATGTTTGCAAAGGCGTATTTCTATTACATATTATAAAAAGAAAGGTCACATAGTGAACAAATGATACCTTCCACTTCTATAAATGAAAGTAAATGTTGTGTACATACGCCAATGATAGTCGGTATGAAACATTGTGAACTGATTAATTCCACGGGATTCCTGATTTTGACGTGCACTGAATTGCATGTGGAACACGGAAATGCTTAGTTATAGACAAACTTGACAATCGTACTGTAAAACTTCGACAATTATACCAAATCAACATCGCTGTTATTTTAGTAATAACATATAATAAAAAACTTACAGAACTAAAGGTTTGGGTGAGCAAAAAATACTTTTGGAAGGTCGTCAGTTACCTATATAAAAAGGTAAAAATCAAGACTTTATGTCAAGGGGATGATTTTATATCGGTCGGTAAAGATGTTCACGAAATTTGGAACAAACTTATATAATATATATTATAGTTAGTGAGTTTAGTTCTTGATTCTGTATACTAATGAGTTTAGTTCTTGATTCTGTATACTAATGAGTTTAGTTCTTGTTTCTGTATACTAATGAGTTTAGTTCTTGATTCTGTATACTAATGAGTTTAGTTCTTGTTTCTGTATACTAATGAGTTTAGTTTTGTTTCTGCATACTAATGAGTTTAGTTTTTGTTTCTGTATACTAATGAGTTTAGTTCTTGATTCTGTATACTAATGAGTTTAGTTCTTGTTTCTGTATACTAATGAGTTTAGTTCTTGTTTCTGTATACTAATGAGTTTAGTTCTTGTTTCTGTATACTAATGAGTTTAGTTCTTGATTCTGTATACTAATGAGTTTAGTTCTTGTTTCTGTATACTAATGAGTTTAGTTCTTGTTTCTGTATACTAATGAGTTTAGTTCTTGTTTCTGTATACTAATGAGTTTAGTTCTTGTTTCTGTATACTAATGAGTTTAGTTCTTGATTCTGTATACTAATGAGATGTGGCTGTAGGCCTAGGGGTTAGTGACTCTGTCTATTAACCCCGACGTTCTGAGTTCGAATCACGCTATGGACAGTTTGCTTGCAAATTGTTTCCGTTGATTTTAACAAAGGACGATGGCGCCACCTGCTCAGAAAGTAATGGCAAACTACTGAACGTATAAGTGGTGCCTAGAAAATCAACGACTTGTTTACTGTGGTTGATGGCTACGTCCCTTTGGGATATGCCACGATTTTCGATACTAATGAGTTTAGTTCTTGATTCTGTATACTAATGAGTTTAGTTCTTGATTCTGTATACTAATGAGTTTAGTTTTTGATTCTGTATACTAATGAGTTTAGTTTTTGATTCTGTATACTAATGAGTTTAGTTCTTGTTTCTGTATACTAATGAGTTTAGTTTTTGATTCTGTATACTAATGAGTTTAGTTTTTGATTCTGTATACTAATGAGTTTAGTTTTTGATTCTGTATACTAATGAGTTTAGTTCTTGATTCTGTATACTAATGAGTTTAGTTTTGATTCTGTATACTAATGAGTTTAGTTTTGATTCTGTATACTAATGAGTTTAGTTTTGATTCTGATACTAATGAGTTTAGTTTTTGATTCTGTATACTAATGAGTTTAGTTTTTGATTCTGTATACTAATGATACTGATAAGAAAAAGAAGAATGAATTCCAATAGATTGTAGCAAGACCAACTACACACAAGGTTATCATAATTCTTGGAAGAGAATATGTAGAGACGGGCGACATGAAGGCTGAACTCGCAATTAAGCAGCTGATAGAAGATATCTCCATCGATAAACATCAATTAAAGCAAGTCAAAAACTTGACATACCTAGGTGTAACAATATAATATTGTATTTAGTGTTAATTTCAAATTTGGGAACATCATAAGCAAAGACTTGACATCAAAGACTTGATATACCTAGGTGTAACAATATAATATTGTATTTAGTGTTAATTTCAAATTTGGGAACATCATAAGCAAAGACTTGACATCAAAGACTTGATATACCTAGGTGTAACAATATAATATTGCCTTTAGTGTTGATTTCATATGTGGGAACATTAATAGCAACGATCGAAGATTGTGACGTTGAGATTAAGTCCATTAACCTTACAATAAAACAAACTAGGTATCTAAAGTTGAGTCTACATTTTGTGTGTGTCCAAACCTATGAAGTCGGAGAATGCCCGCCTGTATGGCGAGGATCACTGTTAATAAGGAAAGCAGGCCTTCACGCAAACATCAGCCAGAAGCGCAATACCAGACGCCCTGATTACGCCTGAATTCATAGCTGGGCAATGAGAAGAAGTGTGTGTCTTGTGTTAACTAATCGATCAACGAATGTGAACAATAATATAAATGAACATACTTAAGTAGTAGCATGTACCTTGCAGAAAGTTAACTAATCGATCAACGAATGTGAACAATAATATAAATGAACATACTTAAGTAGTAGCATGTACCTTGCAGAAAGTTAACTAATTGATCAACGAATGTGAACAATAATATAAATGAACATACTTAAGTAGTAGCATGTGACCTTGTAGAAAGTCAGTCGCTGTCATCACAGCCCACCTGACAAACCAGCTAGCAACCAGAATGAATATTCTTTGACATCTGTTGGAGAGGCTGAGCACTATAGGTCTGCACGGAGTGTAATGACATCAGTTCAGTAACTGAACATGTTAAATTCTATAAAGGCTGTCCGCAAAAGGTGGATCTCAGAGATAAAAGATGCAAACGAACGATACTATTTATGAAGTGCACACAAAAGCCCGTTCTAGAAATCTCTTATCTTACGCTGTGAGACAAAACAGGATTAGAGAAAAGAAGAAGAAATTTCTACATATAGATTTATGAGTAGGCAAAATAGGATTAGATAAAGAAATTTCTACATATAGATTTATGATTAGACAAAATAGGATTAGATAAAGAAATTTCTACATATAGATTTATGAGTTGACAAAATAGGATTAGATAAAGAAATTTCTACATATAGATTTATGAGTAGACAAAATAGGATTAGATAAAGAAATTTCTACATATAGATTTATGAGTAGACAAAATAGGATTAGATAAAGAAATTTCTACATATAGATTTATGAGTAGACAAAATAGGATTAGATAAAGAAATTTCTACATATAGATTTATGAGTAGACAAAATAGGATTAGATAAAGAAATTTCTACATATAGATTTATGAGTAGACAAAACAGGATTAGATAAGAAATTTCTACATATAGATTTATGAGTAGACAAAACAGGATTAGATAAAGAAATGTCTACATATAGATTTATGAGTTGACAAAACAGGATTAGACAAGTTAGTAGCAAAACAAAGACTGATTGAATAACAGTTTACATTTGTTTTATTGACTGATAGATGCTGACATGTCATTGACATATGTCATTGACATACACCAATGACATGTCATTTAAAACACAACAAGAAATGATACTTAATATTAGTTTGACATTATGAAGTAATGAAAATATCAACTGTTAAACTGATTTAGATATAATGGTCATGCAATATTAGTCATACATACAACACCACATATATCTCATAGTTTTGTGTAGCTATGTCATGTATGTCGACATCTAGTCATACATACAACACCACATATATCTTCTAGTTTTGTGTAGCTATGTCATGTATGTCGACATCTAGTCATACTACAAACACCACGATATCTCATAGTTTGTGTAGCTATTCATGTATGTCACATCTAGTCATACATACAACACCACGTATATCTTCTAGTTTTGTGTAGCTATGTCATGTATGTCGACATCTAGTCATACATACAACACCACGTATATCTCCTAGTTTTGTGTAGCTATGCCATGTATGTCTGTCGATTGTGTCGATTGTCAAATCTCAAACATTTTGTTTACCATTTAAAATAATATAACATACATTTATACACAGGAAAATCAGCTTAAATATCTGTCAATGCAACCTCTCAGTCTTTAAGGAACTCTCAAATATCAAGATGTACTAGTACACATACACTTTATGTACAAACATGAGAAAGAGAATTTGTACGATGAGCATCCAGACAGTTTAAACAGTCGCTATGCTAGGAAGGTTGTGAGTTCAAATTTGGATTGCGTTGTTCAATTTAATATGCATTTTTTCCGAGATTTCTAGAATTTTTGCAAAATAGATGAGACTGCAGTCAAACTATTTGATTGGCAAAACACGTAATCACAAAATACTGTAGTTTTACAAATGACAAAATTTTGTTGCCAAAGTTACACAGTTTGTGCAACACTCTCAGGAGATGGCTTGTTAATTCTGCCAAAAAAGATCGAGTCGTATGGGGAAACTTGGTGCGATGAAGTCAATCCTTCGCCTCTTCCTCTCTTCCTTCAGGATAGAAAGAGATTTCTAGAATGGGCTTTCGTGTGCATTCATAAACAGTGTCTTTCCTCACCTCTGTTATCTCTGAGGTCCACTAGACATCTATAAGACTGTCAACAGCCTCAGTTAATCTATACCAGCATATAGACAGCATATCAATGCTGGTGAGATAAAAATTAATGATATCGGACTAACTAGCTCCTAGCATATCATACTGACAACACACATATAAATTAATGATATCGGACTAACTAGCTCAGCATATCATACTGACACACATATAATATGATATGACTAACTAGCTCCTAGCATATCATACTGACAACACACATACTGTATATATAACTGTCCATCTTCCGTACACCTTGTCTGCAAAAGATCTTACATGTGTTCTGGCTAAATACTATAACACAGAACTGTGTGCACAGTGTCAACAAGTGAATATGAGCATGATCATCCAAAGAGATGCTGGGGATGGATAGGACATGTGATATGCATGGAGGCTTACTCTTCCACAAAAACTGCACATTAAGGTGTAAACAAAAACGTGGAAGACCCAAAAAGACATGGAGGAAAACAGTAGAACAAGAACTGAAAGAAAGAAATCATAGCTGGAACACAATACAGAGGATGGACAAGAATAGAGAAGAGTGGTATGCATTTGTTACTGCCTAAATGTCAGGGAGGTTACATGTTAGAAAGAGAGAGACAGATCACACAGTGGTTACATGTTAGAGAGATAGAGAGACAGATCACACACCAGGTAGGTTACATGTTAGAGAGAGATAGAGAGAGAGACAGATCACACACCAGGTAGGTTACATGTTAGAAAGAAGACAGATACACAGGTAGGTTACATGTTAGAGAAAGAGACAGATCACACACCAGGTAGGTTACATGTTAGAGAGATGAGAAAGAGAGACAGATCACACACATACTACAACACTATGCTATTTATACTGAACATTGCAAATCTGATCTCACAGGGGTCACTAAGAGAATGAATGTTATGGCTACTATTCCTGAGTTAACAGTTCCCTGCTACATGCTTGCCTGTCAGATTGACATCTTAACAAATCACTTGTTTCAAGCGCTAGAGACATGTGCATGCACAAGGAGAACATGGAACATAACATAATACATGCAATATAAGTTCAGAAGTAAGGACTGGATATACACACACACCACTCTCAGGGAAATTAGAGTATAGCCAAACAAGCACTGGACTAGGATACACCTGTATAGATAGAGACAAGTGGAGAGAGATAGAAACACTGGACTAGGATACACCTGTATAGATAGAGACAAGTGGAGAGAGATAGAAACACTGGACTAGGATACACCTGTATAGATATAGAGACAAGTGGAGAGAGATAGAAACACTGGACTAGGATACACTTGTATAGATAGAGACAAGTGGAGAGAGATAGAAACACTGGACTAGGATACACCTGTATAGATATAGAGACAAGTGGAGAGAGATAGAAACACTGGACTAGGATACACCTGTATAGATAGAGACAAGTGGAGAGAGATAGAAACACTGGACTAGGATACACCTGTATAGATATAGAGACAAGTGGAGAGAGATAGAAACACTGGACTAGGATACACCTGTATAGATAGAGACAAGTGGAGAGAGATAGAAACACTGGACTAGGATACACTTGTATAGATAGAGACAAGTGGAGAGAGATAGAAACACTGGACTAGGATACACCTGTATAGATATAGAGACAAGTGGAGAGAGATAGAAACACTGGACTAGGATACACCTGTATAGATAGAGACAAGTGGAGAGAGATAGAAACACTGGACTAGGATACACTTGTGTAGATAGAGACAAGTGGAGAGAGATAGAAACACTGGACTAGGATACACTTGTATAGATAGAGACAAGGGAGAGAGATAGAAACACTGGACTAGGATACACTGTATGATATAGAGACAAGTGGAGATAGATAGAAACACTGGACTAGGATACACCTGTATAGATATAGAGACAAGTGGAGATAGATAGAAACACTGGACTAGGATACACCTGTATAGATATAGAGACAAGTGGAGAGAGATAGAAACACTGGACTAGGATACACTTGTATAGATAAGAGACAAGCGGAGAGAGATAGATACACTGGACTAGGATACACCTGTATAGAGATAGAGACAAGTGGAGAGAAATAGAAACACTGGACTAGGATACACCTGTATAGATAGAGACAAGTGGAGAGAGATAGAAACACAGTAAAAGTCATATTAAAGAATCGCAGGTGTGTTGCTGGGACTTGCAAGGGGAGCAAAGAATAGTAAGACTGTGACCTACAAGTCATGTTGTCAGAGTTGACTAAGTTAGGGCATGGGAATCTACCTAGTCAATAAAAGTGTCGTAGAAATCAGATATGCTAACCTACTTGTAGGTGCATAACTGGTACAATTGCTCTTAGGCTCAGATCACACACAGTGATTTAACAATGGTTGGATATGGAGCGTTGGAAGAAGAAGATATTAAATAATAAACAACAAAGTAAACAATGATAGAAAAAGTTTAACAATGCAGTCTAATAATCAAATAAAAAAGTGTACTTCTTCTTTCTTCTTTAGTAGTTATTAACCAATTAATCACTTGGATATGTTTGATCTGTCAGACGTGTTCTGCATTGGTTGTAGGCCTAGCAGCTTCTACGTTAGGACACATGCATCGATTTCAGCCAAACCTCCTTGTGCCTCGACATGCGTGCAGTAACAGTGGTTATATTCTTGACACCAAATGGCTAACCACTGGCGAAAAGTTATATTAGGACATCCAATTGTGGAGAATGAAATAAGATGAATCTATTCACAAATTATCTTCTCTTCTTCATGAAATGTTTAAAGAAATTGGAAGGTAGTTGACAAAGTTTGTTAGTTGACAGACTTTTGTTAGTTGACAACATTTGTTAGTTGACAGACATGTTTTAGTTGACAAGTGTTGTTGTGACGCGTGTTGTTAGTTGAAGCGTGTTGTTATTGACAGACTTGTTGTTATTGACGAAGGTTGTTTTGACAGCGGTTGTTAGTTGACAGACTTTTGTTGTTGAGCGTGGTTAGTTGACAGCGTGTTGTTGTTGACGACTTGTTGTTAGTTGACAGAATGTTGTTAGTTGAAGGCGTGTGTTAGTTGACAGACATTGTTGTTGAAACTTTTGTTGGAGCATCTTTGTACAATGTAATTGCTCTTAGGTAGTTCACAAGTGATGTTGAACGTGTAGTGAGACTTGCTGTTAGTTGACAGAAGTTGTAGTGACAGACTTTAGTTGACGAATGTTGTTAGTTGACAACTGTGTTAGTCAAATGTTAGTGACAGACTTGTTGTTAGGACAGACTTATTCTAGTTGACAGAATGTAAGTGTTATTTGACAGAATGTTGTTAGTTGCAGGACGTGTTGTTAGTTGACAGACATATGTGAACTTGGTTAGTTGACAGACTGTTGTTAGTTGACAGACTGTTGTTAGTGCAGACAGTAGTACGTGTTGTTAGTTGACAACTTGTTAGTTGACAGACTTGTTAGTTGACAGACATGTTGTTAGTTGACAGACTTGTTAGTTGACAGACATGTTATTAGTTGCAGAGTGTTGTTAGTTGACAGACTTGTTGACCTTATTCCCAGTATGAAATGTCTATGTTTTCAAGTTTTGTGTCAACATCATCACGTCAGCATAAATGAATAGTGACATGACACAATGCCACAAGCTCCATCTTCTAATATATTACAGAACTGACATTTATCATCTATCGACATTCTCTATCTCAGTGTATCATCCACTCAACTCTCTCAGTGTATCATCCACTCAACTCTCTCAGTGTATCATCCACTCAACTCTCTCAGTGTATCATCCACTCAACTCTCTGTGTATCATCCACTCAACTCTCTCAGTGTATCATTGGTCAATCTCCATGATGTCTCTGATACCTGTGATCACTCATTCAGTGATTCTCTGAATCTTGTGATCATTGGTTCTAATCTCTATGATGTCTCTGATACCTGTGTGGAGTCATTCAGTGATGTCTCTGATATCTGTGTGGAGTCATTCAGTGATGTCTCTGATACTGTGTGGAGTCATCATGATGTCTCTGATATCTGTGTGGAGTCACTCAATGATGTCTCTGATATCTGTGTGGAGTCATTCAGTGATGTCTCTGATATCTGTGTGGAGTCACTCAATGATGTCTCTGAACTGTTGGTAGACAGATTATCCTTGGCCCATATGGAGCATAAAACCCCACCTCTGCTTTCTAAAATGACCCAACAATGCGAAACAAAGATATTACTAACTGTTCTTGCTTGTACACAATCATGAGGGCTTCCAAACAACATTCAGCAATGAGAAACAAAGATCAGAATATACAAAATATACTGTATCTTCTCTAACATTGATATTCCAACTGTCTTTACTACCACAAAGCATATCATTCTCTAACATTGATATTCCAACTGTCTTTACTACCACAGAGCACAAAATGAGATTTGCTAAACTTGTTCTTTGATCCAACCAAACACACACACACACACAAAACTGGTTACTTGTTCTAAGTGAAGGCTATACCATTGAATTAGATTCTCCAATCTTGTCTGCAACCTGCAACACAATGAGAAGATAATACAACAATACATACACACAAGGGAAAGATAATACAACAATACATAGGTAACAGCACAAGGGAAGATAATACAACAATACATACAGCACAAGGAAAGATAATACAACAATACATACAGCTAAACAAGGAAAGATAATACAACAATACATACAACACAAGGGAAAGATACATACAACAATAAATAATACAGCATCAAGGAGAAGATAATACAACAATACATACATCACAAGGAGAAGATAATACAACAATACATACAACACAAAGAGAAGATAATACAACACAAGGGGAAGATAATACAACAATACATACATCACAAGGAGAAGATAATACAACAATACATACAACACAAGGAGAAGATAATACAACAATACATACACACAAGGAAAGATAATACAATACAAAGGAGAAGATAATATAACAATACATACATCACAAGAGAAGATAATACAACAATACATACAACACAAGGAGAAGATAATACAACAATACATACATCACAAGGAGAAGATAATACAACAATACATACAACACAAGGAGAAGATAATACAACAATACATACAACACAAGGGAAGATAATACAACAATACATACAACACAAGGGGAAGATAATACAACACAAGGAGAAGATAATACAACAATACATACATCACAAGGGGAAGATAATACAACAATACATACAACACAAGGAGAAGATAATACAACATCATACATACAAGTTACAATAAGGGAAGATAATACAAACATACACACAAGGAGAAGATAATACAAAAATACATACAACACAAGGAGAAGATAATACAACAATACATACATCACAATGAGAAGATAATACAACAATACATACAACACAAGGAGAAGATAATACAACAATACATACAACACAAGGGAAGATAATACAACAATACATACAACACAAGGGAAGATAATACAACCATAATACACTTACAACACAAGGAGAAGATAATACAACAATACATACAACACAATGAGAAGATAATACAACACAAGAAATAATACAACACAAGGAGAAGATAATACAACAATACATACAACACAAGGGAAGATAATACAACAGAAGATATATACATACAACACAATGAGAAGATAATACAACAAAACATACAACACAAGGAGAAGATAATACAGCAATACATACAACACAAGGAGAAGATAATAACAATACACATACACAGGGAAGATAATACACAATACATACAACACAAGAGAAGATAATACAACAATACATACAACACAATGAGAAGATAATACAACAATACATACAACACAAGGAGAAGATAATACAACTAAACACAAGGAGAAGATAATCAACAATACATACAACACAATGAGGAGATAATCAACAAACATACAACACAAGGAGAAGATAATACAGCAATACATACAACACAAGGAGAAGATAATACAACAATACATACAACACAAGAGAAGATAATACAACAATACATACAACACAATGAGAAGATAATACAACAATACATACAACACAAGGAGAAGATAATACAACAATACATACAACACAAGGGAAGATAATACAACAATACATACAACACAAGGAGAAGATAATACAACACAGAAATACAACACAAGGAGAAGATAATACAACAATACATACAACACAAGGAGAAGATAATACAACAATACATACAACACAAGGAGAAAATAATACAACAATACATACAACACAAGGAGAAGATAATACAACAATACATACAACACAAGGAGAAGATAATACAACAATACATACAACACAAGGAGAAGATAATACAACAATACATACAACACAAGAGAAGATAATACATCAATACATACAAACAAGGAGAAGATAATACAACAAGGAAGATAATACAACACAAGGAGAAGATAATACAACAATACATACCACACAAGGAGAAGATAATACAACAATACATACAACACAAGGAGAAGATAATACAACAATACATACAACACAAGGAGAAGATAATACAACACAAGGAGAAGATAATACAACAATACATACATCACAAGAAGATAATACAACAATACATACAACACAAGGAGAAGATAATACAACACAAGGAGAAGATAATACAGCAATACATACAACACAAGGAGAAGATAATACAACAATACATACAACACAAGGGAAGATAATACAACACAAGGAGAAGATAATACAACAATACATACAACACAAGGAGAAGATAATACAACAATACATACAACACAAGGAGAAGATAATACAGCACAAGGAGAAGATAATACAACAATACATACAGCACAAGGAGAAGATAATACAGCAATACATACAACACAAGGAGAAGATAATACAACAATACATACAACACAAGGGAAGATAATACATACATACAACAAAGGGGAAGATAATACAACAATACATACAACACAAGGGAAGATAATACAACAATACATACAACACAAGGGAAGATAATACAACAATACATACAACACAAGGAGAAGATAATACAACAATACATACACAAAGGAGAAGATAATACAACAATACATACAACACAAGGAGAAGATAATACAACAATACATACAACACAAGGAGAAGATAATACAACAATACATACAACACAAGGAGAAGATAATACAACAATACATACAACACAAGGGAAGATAATACAACAATACATACAACACAAGTGGAAGATAATACAACAATACATACAACACAAGGAGAAGATAATACAACAATACATACAACACAAGGGAAGATAATACAACAATACATACAACACCAGGAGAAGATAATACAACAATACATACAACACAAGGAGAAGATAATACAACAATACATACAACACAAGGGAAGATAATACAACAATACATACAACACAAGGGAAGATAATACAACAATACATACAACACAAGGAGAAGATAATACAACAATACATACAACACAAGGAGAAGATAATACAACAATACATACAACGAGAAGATAATACAACACAAGGAGAAGATAATACAACAATACATACAACACAAAGAGAAGATAATACAACAATACATACAACACAAGGAGAAGATAATACAACAATACATACAACACAAGGAGAAGATAATACAACAATACATACAACACAAGGAGAAGATAATACAACACAAGGAGAAGATAATACAACAAGGAGATAATACAAACATACAAAGGAGAAGATAATACAACACAAGGAGAAGATAATACAACACAAGGAGAAGATAATACAACACAAGGAGAAGATAATACAACACAAGGGAAGATAATACAACAATACATACAACACAAGGAGAAGATAATACAACAATACATACAACACAAGGAGAAGATAATACAACAATACATACAACACAAGGGAAGATAATACAACACAAGGGAAGATAATACAACAATACATACAACACAATGAGAAGATAATACAACAATACATACAACACAAGGAGAAGATAATACAGCACAAAGGGAAGATAATACAACACAAGGGAAGATAATACAACACAAGGAGAAGATAATACAACAATACATCAAGGAGTGGCATGTCATGTCATCTATTCACATTAAATTTGAGTTAAATTATACACATAAAAACATGAATGTTTATAATTAAAGTATTAGTTATTTACTTCTTATTATTAATCACTTCTGTGACTTTAGTTAGTTGTTGACATCAACTTCTGTGACTTTAGTTAGTTGTTGACATCAACTTCTGTTACTGTGATGTAGACTATGATATAACTATGACGGACAACTTAAAAGATGAATAGCTTAACCTTTAATGTCTTATACCACTGGTAACCGCTGACACTAACCAAACCTGTATCACTGGTTTTACATTGCATTCGTTCATTGATTAACACATTCTACTATTTGAATATCTGGCAATCTCAAGACCTTAGTATATGCATACAAGTTAAATTATTTAGGTCATGTGTGATTCCTGTACTGACCTACGGATGTGAAAGTTGAAATCAACAAAGAAAATTGATAAGAAACTGGACAGCTTTGAGAATAAATGTCTCCAAAAATTATTAAAAGTAAAATGGAGTGATTTCGTTTCTAACAACACAGTGAGAGATAGAACACACCAACAACCCGTATCAAATATTATAAGGAAACGAAGGTGGAAATATTTAGGTCATGTTCTTAGATCAGACGAAAAGAGACTAAATCGACAAGTCCTTATGTGGTCACCAGTTGGGAAAAGAAAACGTGGAAGACCAAAGACCACTCTTAGAAGAACCATCCAACAAGAAAGTAAACTATTGGGATGTAAAACCATACAAGATCTCCAACTGCTAGCACGAACCGCATCACATGGAGATCTAAAACCTCTGCCCTATGTGCCACCTTTGGCACGAAAGGAACAAACAATCAAACTAACTAACTATTTGAATCATGACCTTTTGATTCAAATTTCAATGTAAGGAGAAACCTTACTGACAAGTTTTAACGTTGAGATGGGTGAAATTTTGTCTAAACACATGCGATTGGTTTGCGATTGGTTTGGAAAGTGTGAGCAACCAGCAATATCAAGACAGAATCTGATTTGACTGGCTCAACTTTGATTATGATGATAATCAAACAGATATTGAAGGAGAGAAGACAAACAACAGAGAGAAATCACGTGGCATTGGATGCAGCGTCAAAGCCATCATAGATGAAAACTGCAATGCAGCAGCGTGATTTACACGGATGGATCGGTAGTTCATCACGAAAAGTCTGCATGTGCCTTCTCTGCAAGCTCATGTGGCAGAATGGTCAAGGAAGCCAGTGATGCATTTAGTATGACAACAAGCAGCATGACAATGGAGGTACTGGCGGTGACCAATGCACTACTCTGGCTAGTCACAAAACTACACTCATGCGTGCATTTTGAGTGACTCATTGAGTATGATCCGAAAGGTGGAGGCGGTTCGGTGCGCAGGCAATGGACTGAATCACTGCAGGCATTAACAATTTGCAGAATTACACTTGTCTTCGTTCCGGGGCACATGGGTGTCGTTGGCAATGAGAGAGCAGACAGGCTGGCTGGCTCTGCCACCATATCAGACGGCCAGCCAATGGACAGAACTGACATCTTGAACGCCCTCACAGAGTGTGGCCGTAAGGAAGATTTTCATTTAAACCAATCCATGTCAACTACTAGATTGCAGGAGCTGGGTTTGAAGATTGGTGTGGCAAGAAAAGAACAGCACAATAGGTATATGAGTAGGCTCATCAATCAAAATTGAACTGGTACGGTCAGTCGCTGGACGCTGTTGAAGATTTTGCGAAGGAGATCGGAGCACCTATGGACATGTCCGGAGTGCAATGAAGATATTCCAAACTGAAACAGAAAAACAATGAGCTAGAAAAATACCATGGCAGTGATAGTGTTGATGGTCGGGTCAGTGATGATGTTGAGGGAATTTAAGAGATGCACATTCAAAGTGAGCTGCTCCCATTTGTTAGAGATTTGAAAGTAGCGATGCACAAGTACAACAATGTCATGAAAAATTATGGTCCATCTGATACTGGATTGGATCTAGATGCTGAGCTAGTGGATTAGTTGTTGAAAATGATTTCAGAAAGGCAATTCATTCTTTTATCAGAGCAAACTAACATGCACGCTTGTCAGAAAGGAAAATATAAAAACCTGAACTGGACTCCAGAAACTTCTAAATTGAATGATACATCTACTGGGAGAAATGAAAGTATTTCTTGTAATCTACTTATTTATAGATATACCACCTAAGCTTCCTAATTGTAGATTGTACTAGTCAGATGATACAATTTTAAACCAACAATTTGTATCAAATATGCAATTGGTTTGAAAGCTTGTCATCATATTTTCACATGACTTTACGAGGTGCCAATCCAGCTCTTGTGGGGGCAAGAGGGGAATGATGGTCTTCATAAAGTTCTCTGACTTCCTTACAGTTCCAGACTGTAGTTATGACAGGGTTTACTTGAAAATGTCTGTGCAAGAAAGAGAACAGACATACTAACTTCCTTACAGTTCCAAACTGTAGTTATGACAAGTTTACTTGAAAATGTCTGTGCAAGAAAGAGAACAGACAGACCAACAAAAGAAATGGCTCAGCTTGAACTAATCAAGATTTAAACCAAAAGATGGCAACAGGACTGTGCTGATTGTAAGAAGGAAGGTAGAAGAACAAAGAGCAAAAAACAAGCCAGTCCAGACCACTAAACAATGCCTTGTTACTTGTAATGTTGGAATATGTTCTTCATGTTTCAACCACTCAAACCAGCCAAAGTTGATTTGTGGAAATTTTCTGTAAAGTAGGTCACATGTACTCACCAACTAGGTCATAGTGACATGCTTTTGCACACAAGTATAACATTTTAGACACTCATCCATTGATACATAACATACTACAGATATATCTCAAATATCATAACATACTACAAATATATCTCAAATATCATAACATACTACAAATATATCTCAAATATCATATACAATCATACATACATACAAATATATCTCAAATATCATAACATACTACAAATATATCTCAAATATCATAACATACTACAAATATATCTCAAATATCATAACATACTACAAATATATCTCAAATATCATAACATACTACAAATATATCACACTATCATAACATACTACAAATATATCTCAAATATCATAACATACTACAAATATATCTCAAATATCATAACATACTACAAATATATCTCAAATATCATAACATACTACAAATATATCTCAAATATCATAACATACTACAAATATATCACACTATCATCAATCCAATCATACTACAAATATATCAAAACTATCCAATAACATACTACAAATATATCTCACTATCATAACATACTACAAATATATCTCAAATATCATAACATACTACAAATATATCTCAAATATCACAACATACTACAAATATATCTCAAATATCATAACATACTACAAATATATCATCAAAATATAAAAATATAACATACTACAAATATATCTCAAATCTACATACCTTATAACATATGAAACATTTATTAATAAACCAATGCAATCTGACATTTGTTTTGTTTTTGTCTAACTTAATTCAGGATTCTATAGATTATAATACACAATAAACATAGTATATTAAAGAGGTTAACTGAATACACCACCACAACAAGTGACAGAAAATGCTGGAGATGTATTACAGACAACATTGAATACAGAGATGGTACTTAATCTGATTTGAACAAATACTTATCTGCAATTAATTGACATCAACTGTAAACCTCAACAACTAAATACAACACAAGATGAACATCAACTGTAAACTCAAACTAAATACAACACAAGATGAACATCAACTCTAAACTCAAACTAAATACAACACAAGATGAACATCATCACAACCAGTAACAACAACAACAACAATAAGAAATGTACACAACAGTAACCTCACCGCTCGTATACCAGGCAGATTTAATATTGTTCCTAAAACAGGCACTCGTCTCAGGAAATTGACAGCTACTGGGAAGAAACCACTGGCGAACAAATATCAATATAGTATATTTGTGACTGGTATCAGAATATTACAATTTACATAAAACATCAACAGTTTAAAAATACCAAGATATTGAAGCAAACTGTTGTCAAAGTCAATAACTTAATGTAAACTGTTGTCAAAGTCAATAACTTAATATGTAAACTGTTGTCAAAGTCAATAACTTAATATGTAAACTGTCGTCAAAGTCAATAACTTAATATGTAAACTGTTGTCAAAGTCAATAATTTAAATTTATTTAAGTAAAAACTGTAAACGTCAAAGTCAATAACTTAATATGTAAACTGGTTATAACATGACTTCCAAATAAACAATCTGAGTTGAAGTTGTGTATTTTCTGGAATCCAAGTAGTCGAAGAATTTTATTGAAACTTCCAAAGTCATAATTTGTGAATTAGGATGATAAAATGTGATTACTGAAGTAAAATATATAAGTGATAGATTGAAAAACATAATCATTCATGAGAAGTAAACATCTGTTTGGATATTGGATTGATGAGACCATCTTAACGTTAGACAGTATCTTGGAAGATTTGTGTATAGCTCTTTCATGATTGCATTATTTGTCTCTCACGCTAGACAGTCGGAAGATTGCTGTTATAGTCATCTAATCATATTGTCTACATGTCCCTGTCGTCAGAGAATATATTGAGGTCAGTAGAAGCTGAAACACCACTGTTTCCCCATGCTGGCACACCTATGAATGAATCCCACTGTTTCAATCAACATTCTTTCGCACCTATGTATGAACCACAATGTTTCATCATGCTGGCACACCTATGCATGAACCTTAATGTTTCATCAAGTGGCACACCCATGTCTGAATCCCATAGTTTCATCATGCTGGCACACCTATGTCCTAACCTCAATCTTTCATCAAGGTGGCACACCCATGTCTGAATACCATAGTATCATAATGCTGGCACACCTATGTCCTAACCTCAATGTTTCATCAAGGTGGCACATCTATGCATGAACCTTAATCAAGATGGCACACCCATGTCTGAATCCCATAGTATCATCAAGGTGGCACACCTATGTCCTAACCTCAATGTTTCATCAAGGTGGCACAATGTAGGAACGCCTCAGATATCACCTTTAGAGTTAGCACCAGGTAAACATCAGGTAAATATTAGTAAAACTACAACAGTCACTTTTTACTTACCTAAACAACAAGAAGAAACCATACAACTCCACGCACATGCCAACAACAGGCCAGCCAATCAACACAATAACCATACCACCAATGAAAAACCCAGTAGCCTTCAACTTGTGACGTTGAAAGAAGAAACGAAAAGTCCTCTCCAGACCGATAACAAATGCTAGACCACAGATAAACAGAATCTGAAACAGAGATTATATAATTTTTGTAGATTTAAGTCTATATCTTCAAATATTGTCAAACAATTACAGGAGCAAGTGTTTATAAACAAAGAAAATTGATAAGAAACTGGACAGCTTTGAGAATAAATGTCTCCGAAATTATTAAAAGTAAAATGGAGTGATTTCGTTTCTAACAACACAGTGAGAGATAGAACACACCAACAACCCGTATCAAATATTACAAGGAAACGAAGGTGGAAATATTTAGGTCATGTTCTTAGATCAGACGAAAAGAGACTAAATCGACAAGTCCTTATGTGGTCACCAGTTGGGAAAAGAAAACGTGGAAGACCAAAGACCACTCTTCGAAGAACCATCCAACAAGAAAGTAAACTATTAAGATGTAAAACCATACAAGATCTCCAACTGCTAGCAACGAACCACATCACATGGAGATCTAAAACCTCTGCCCTATGTGCCACTGCCACGTTATTTTTCGGCATGATCAGTTTTCAGAGTGACAATTTCAAAAATCGTAAAAATAAACTAATAAACTTAGGACTTTTAAACTATGGAATAGTTTAATGAGCTACTAACCTGTCTATATGTGGAATATATTCTTTATAATCCACAAGCTATTGTAGTAACTGATATCCCCATACCTATCCACAGTATGATGTGCCATCGTCGTTTTGAGTTGGGTGTCCAGTCACCTACCCTGGGAATGTCTGCTATCGATCTATAAACATCGTCACGTGAATCACAGTTCAAATTCATATCACATTCAGAGTTCGTTTTAACACTATCACTGGCTTAAAAAGTTCAGAAAAGAGTCATTTTGGACATCACTATTCATCAGCCACGTCGTCCATTTTGAAAATTTTTGTTTACTTACGAAAAAATCGGACTTATACCGACGTTTACGCATGTATGTTAGATCCACCATTTTGGAGAGCTCGCCGGAACAATATGGAAGTAGATGCACGGGACCCCGTTTTCAGCAAGTGATACTCCCATTTAAAAAGACATCGCCGATGCACATGTCGGCCGACAAAAGTCGCGACGCAGCAGAAAGTGTTAAGCACACTAATTCTATCCTCCACGTGTCCAATCTCATTGGGTGAAAGCTTGATTTAACAGTCCCTCACCGACAGTATAGATCTGTTAACATGTCCTCTAAAAAAGTAACTAACATGACATGTGTCATCTAATAAATTAACTACTATTAAATGTCACAGCACATTGGTGTCTTGGCAATGAGAGAGCAGACAGGCTGGCTGGCTCTGCCGCTATATCAGAGGGCCAGCAAATGGATAGAGCTGATATTTTGAACGCCCTCATAGAGTGTAGCCGCAAAGAGGATTTTCATTTAAATCAATCCACGTCAACTACTAGATTGCAGGAGCTGGGATTGAAGATTGGAGTAACAAGAAAAGAACAGCATAACAGGTATATGAGTAGGCTCATCAATCAAAATCAAACTGGTACGATCAGTCACTGGACGCTGTTGGAGATCAGAGCACCTACGGACATGTGCGGACTGCAATGAAGATATTCCAAACTGAAACTACCATTAAAACTTAGTATCATTAGGCTAAGGTAGTTCGAATAGAGAATTCAAGAGTAACTTACGTTGCCTATTGCTAGAAGGCCTTTGTCAAAGAGTAAGACCATGCCTAGAAACAAGAAGACGATACCAAATCCTGCAAGGCCAACACCAATTTCTGCAAATAAATATCAACCATATCAAATTATTAATATACATATACTATCGTCATAATTTTCCTTGTCACTTGTCAAAGCTGACTTCTATGACATGCTTCATGCCGTCATACTGAATATCAGCATCTTCCGCAGTCATACTGAACTCATCTATGACATCTTCTGCAGTCATACTGAACTCATCTATGACATCTTCTGCAGTCATACTGAACTCATCTATGACATCTTCACATATAGATAAACTATATCATATTATAAATCTCTACAAATCACCACCTATAGAAGGAATATCGTAAGTTATCAAGGTATGTAAAGAAGAAACAGTTGCAAATAGACTGCTGACAAATAGTTGCAAATAGACTGGTGAGAAATAGTTGCTTTGATCTTCACAGAGACTTTAATCTGAACAGCAAATGGCTACCAATGCCTATCAATATTATCCGTCCACGTCATACTTGACAGACATAGTTTCTACTATAGTAAATACAGAAGTCAAGGCAATGGTGGCTGAATACAGACAGGATGGTGATGCTGTGGTATACACCTATGGCTCAGTGACTTGAGGCAAGTGAAGTTCATGGCATTTACTGCAAGCTTGAGATGTAAACCTGGCAAGGAAGACAGCAATGCCTTTGCTGTAACTACGAGCAGCCTCACAATGGAGATCAAAGAGGTAACCATGTCTAGAGTGGTTGAGTACACAGGAATTCCCAAAGCATGTATACTAAGCTACTCAATGAAATAACTTGTCATATTAAGCACATCACAAATGACCCAATTTAACCGTTATTTATTTACCATGCATGCAGTCCATTTTTAGGTAGTAATTAGTATTATGATCTACTACTAAAAGTTAATTGCATATCCTTTACAGGACTTTGCGAATCAACCTCAGCTTTTTAACGCTGTTTGTGATTTTTCTAGGCATTATTACGTTCAGTAGTTTGCCATTGCTTTCTGAGCGGGTGGTGCCATCGTCCTTTTGTGAAAAATCGATGCGAAACAATTTGCAACCAAACTGTGCGCAGCGTGATTCGAACTCAGAACGTCGGGGTTAATAGACCGAGTCGCTATCCCCTAAGCAGGACTAAGCCACAGGCGCCACCACTACTACTACTACAACTACTACCATATATCATTCTTGTCACTGTATTGTTACTTTAGTGTTGTACTAAAGACGGATATATTATATTTACTGCCTGCCAATATTCAAAAATGTATTTCCTCTAGTTAATCCTGCTAGTATACCTTCAGTTATTTCTCAGCTTAAAACTTGTAAATAAAGAAAGAACAGGAGTATAATGAATAATAAAGAAGCTGTTACACATGATATTCACATAATAATAATAATCATAACGGACAACAATATGCAATTGCCACTAAGTATGTCTTATTATAACAGTAGCGTGTTCATTCATTTTGGTATATATGTAGCAGTATCTGAGTATCGACTATTGTGCTTTCTTAAAATCTGACCTAGGCTGGCAGCTTTTCAAATATAGTAATTTAAGTGTAAACTAAGTAGCATGATTATCATGATAAATTAAATAATGATATGCCTGCAGGCCGGTGGGTGGACATTTAGTATAAAACTAATCTGTATAGGCCACGACAATATTACATATTAGTTTAAAATGGAATACAATAATGAATATCATATATCAAGTAAATTATCGTCAATATTTGGAGTTGTCCAATTTTTCTAGGATTGCATCTTAGTCTTCTTACGCTTAAACTTAGGAACTACAACTCATCCTGCAAAATCTTACTTTGGAAGTCTGTTACTTGTAACATTTTGGCAGTTTTCCCGTCCAGTTCGTATATTTTCAGCCAAAATGTGGACCTTGCAGTTCTTCCTTAATAAGATCAAAGACAAGAAAGAATGTTTGAATATCCTTGAGACGAAAACAATCAAGACATGGGATCTGCTGATGTACAATTTTTCCTCAAATTTGTCTCCACGTTGTTGTGTTGTGAGAGTAGTTTCTCTTGGTGTACGGTGTAACTGGATATTTGATACCTACAACATTTCTCTATGGTACACAATGCAGACAAGCAAACAAAAAAACTAGGTAAAGCAGTTATTTATCATCTTCCTTATTGTTACTAAAGTTTTAGAAATAAACCCAGATTTTTCTCTCAAATATACATATATTATTTTATGTTTCAAATACATGGCGTAGGCGATAACTCAATTCTATCTTTCCAACGTTAATACTTCTACATCTTCTTATAACGCTCCATATCGATCACTTGTTAACCACTCTGTGTGATTTGTATGTGATCTGAGCCTAAGAGCGAATGTAAGTCGTGCCCAGTTATGCGCCTGCAGGTAGGCCATCACATCCAAATTCTGCTGCGCTTTTTATTTACTAGGGTAGCTTCCCTATACCCCTCCCCCAATCGCCTCTTACGACATGCCTTGTAGGTGGCAGTGTTTCTATTCTTTGCTCCCCATGCGAGCCACGACATCACATGGGCGATTGTTAGCAGTGACATCGAGATATTTAAAACTGTTTACTACATTTTCTATTTTCAAACATAATTCAAATTTCTGTTCAGGAATTTGTCTATCGATTTATTCATCAAATTTCATGATTTGTAGACAACTGATTATTGCAATAAATGGTACTATTTCCTTGTAACGCAAGAATGTTCTAATTCAACCTTTTGTACTGTTTATGCACTTAATTTTGTGACCTTGATGACTATTTCCTGACCCTGAGATACCACGTGCCTCAGATTTAGAGTAGTTGACGTCCTTTGTTCCTGAGTCGCATTGACTGACCTGGTCTCCCAGTCAGTTGTGGTGTGTCTGTATGGTCTTTTTGTCAGGAAATCCATAGCGCGGTAATTGCTTATTTAATGATGTTTGTAACATTTACTGTTGTAAGAAAAGTGTACTTATTTATTGCTGGACCATTGGTGACACCTATGATAAACTGGCTTTTTGTGTAGAATATAGTAGGTATTGGTGACACCTATGATAAACTGGCTTTTTGTGTAGAATATAGTGGGCGTTTGTGCAAAACCGGTGTCAAAAAACAACAATGTGCGATAACTGGTGTCTATGCGAACCAGTCAAATAAGTGCACTAATCAAACTAACAGGTCTTCGTCAGGGACAAATTTTCTATTGTTTTTCTATTGTACGAGATGATTTATTTATAACTTGCATGTGCATGGTTGTAGTTGCTGAGATTACCATGAGACACGAGCTTCTTGAGGATAATTGAATTACAGTTAATATGTGTCTAGTCTGTTGATTATTTGTGATAACTTGTAATGTTGATAGTCAAGTATTTGTGATAACTTGTAATGTTGATAGTCAAGTATTTGTGATAACTTGTAATGTTGATAGTCAAGTATTTGTGAGAACTTGTAATGTTGATAGTCAAGTCCACCTGTATTTTATTGCTGACATCCATGGACTTGGCAGTTCTTTCACAATCGATAGTGGTCAGTGCAGACCCCCCACCCTTTCCCTCGCCGCCCTCCCAGGAGACAATGCTTTGTAGTGTGTGTGCACAGCCAGGCTCTAGCACAGGCCAGACAACTGGCCGGGTATTCCCTGACCTAGATAATAAAAGGGATCTGGAAATTACAGATGTTTGATAGAATACTGCACGTTTTTTTCAATTTTACTAATTCGGTAAGTCTATGGTTATTTATTGGTGAAAAATATTTATAATATTGATATTCTTTATTAATTTAATTTAACTTGTTGCATAATATGACTTCAAGTTAGCATTTTGTGTTGATTTTAAATTGAATTCGTCTATATACACCAATACTGAAAAGCGAGGTCACGTGGTGTAGTTGGGGTCTGATTTCCCACAATTCTTACCTGAGCCCGAAGGCCCAGTAGTTTATAGTTGGCTCTGGTGTGTGTGTGATCTTGCGTGACTCAATGACGTGGACAGCTATGTGGGCAGGAAGATTGTACATGTCAGGGTTATCCAAGCCGGACAGGTCAAAGGAAATCGGATTAAATGTGACCTCCTAGGCCGAAAACTTTGGTTTCGGATGCACAACAACAACATCGTGCTAACATTAGTAGGGCCTGACAGAGGTGGGGTAAGGGGACGTTGTAACCGTTCTTGCAAAACTATCACAATACGAATAATTAAGATGGTTGAAAGAACTACATGTGAAACAACAACAATGTGACAACAACAACAGTGTGACAACAACAACAATGTGACAACAAGACAACAACAACAATGTGACAACAACAACAATGTGACAACAACAACAACGTGACAACAACAACAACCTGTTCGTCTAGGTTTGGGGGTTGACACTATGGACCCATCCCTCAGGCATCCATCCCCCATCAATATACACAAAAAAGACGCAGTTATAGATACTAAAAAAACAAAAACAAGTTGACCAACGCAAATAACTTGAGTCTCGGACGAACTAGGGCTCTACGTCGGAGACAGATGACTCGAGTCTTCTTCTTCTTCGATCGTTCTAGGCTTGTTTTAATCATTCTCTTTGTGATATATAAACATCCAAACATCAGAACGTGATGTACGTGCACCAACCTTCAGCACCTATTTGAGCACAGTTGCTTATCCTTCGGTGGGGTGTTCGATTTCAGCCAGCTATTGTGTACGGATTCGCTTCTTCCGATAGCCTTTGACTGTCCCCAGCCACACCCACAAGGCAGTGGGCTGCTATTTCTTTCAGGGCAGCGACCCTTAGACGGCCTGCCCTCCCGGGCTTATGATCGCCATCTTCCCAGCAAACCGGTCGTGTTAATGAACACCTTGGTTTGCCTCCCGTTCAGGTTTGTTTACGGTTTGCTCCGCTAGCCTTTGATTGTCCCCAATCAATCTACAAGGCAGCAGTAGTTCCTAGCAAGCGGGAACGCGCACTGGGTTTACCTATGCTGGACATTCCAGTTGTTTTGCACATTTGGGTGGGACACACACCTGATGCAACGCTGCCTCTGTCGCGCTTGCACTGGTTTGCCTCTGCCGGGCTTCCCAGTTCAGCTCATATGGGTGGGACGCACACCCTCTTGCCTGCCATGCTCGCTGCTGCATCGCATGCCTTGCCGGTCTGCCCCTCGATGGGACCCACTATCGTGCTCTTTCTGCCCTGGTGCCTACCTCACCATTTCCATCAATTCCAACTGGGCTTTTCGACTTTGACGGGGCAAAACCAAGTTCGCCCCTTGATGACCTTGTATAACTCGATTCGATTCCCAGCATACTCATCGGCCCTTGATCAGTGCCTCCGTGGGAACGCAAGAGAGAAAGAGAGAGTAATGACTCAAGAGAGAGCGTGCGTGGGTTCCGAATTTGGCCACACGCGGATCAACTTCCATTCGATGGTTTTAATTCGTCCTGGAGAGTTGAGCTTTGATAGTCACTCTGGGAGTTCGCTCGTCTATGTTACGAGCGGATCCCATCAGGCATGACTACCTTTGCATCTCTACTTGCACCAGAGTAGCTCTCCCGATCCCTGCCCCCTTAGCCAGACCGGAACCTTAGTCTGTTTCCAGGGTCACAACGTGGAGGTCGGGGCAGGGTCTTGGTTAGCGCGCCCCTCGCTAACCCTGGCTCATGTTACCACCATGACCTCATGAGCCTTTGACCCCTGACTCTTGTCTAGAACACTACGCCGGAAACAGATGACGCGAGTCTTATATGCACTAGGGCGTTACGCCGGAGATATATGACGCGAGTCTTATATGAACTAGGGCGTTACGCCGGAGATATATGACGCGAGTCTTATATGAACTAGGGCGTTACGCCGGAGATAGATGACGCGAGTCTTATATGAACTAGGGCGTTACGCCGGAGATATATGACGCGAGTCTTATATGAACTAGGGCGTTACGCCGGAGACAGATGACGCGTAGAAGTCAAACCTGTATCGAAACTCGCCCGAATGGTTACCGGGGCCCAAGTTTGGGGTGTAAAGAATAGAACCACTGTTACCTCCACGCATGTCGTAAGAGGCGACTAAGGAGGTTTGGCTGAAATCGGCCAAAACATGTCCTAAACGTGTAACAGTCTATGCGTTTAGGGGCCTACCAAACCAATGTGCAACGTATACACGTTCTTGGCAAAGATCAAACATATCACAAAGAGTGATTAAATTGGTCGTGAAGAACGAACACAAAGAAGAAGAAGAAGTATCGAAACTAAAGCACTGAAAATCCTGGGAAGCAATACAGAACGCGACCAGAGTCTGGGTAAAGTTGATCACACAAGTTGAAACTCGATGCTCCCCGAGGTGAAGAACAAATGTTGAAACTCGATGCTCCCGAGTGAAGAACACATGTTGAAACTCGATGCTCCCGAGTAGAAGAACACATGTTGAAACTCGATGCTCCCGAGGTGAAGAACACATGTTGAAACTCGATGCTCCCGAGTGAAGAACACATGTTGAAACTCGATGCTCCCCGAGTGAAAGAACATGATAAACTAAGTGTCCGAGCTCAAGAACATGTTGAAACTCGTTGCTCCCCAGCCTTAGAAGAAACACATTACTCGTGCTCCCGAGTGAAGAACAAATAAGTAAATATGGAGATGGACTCTAGATGCTACTGTGGAACATGGTTTATCATACCTCTATTGTGAAGAAAATACACTCTACTGTGTACATGGAACATACAACCTCATTGTTGAACATATACAATCTCTACTGTGTACATGGAACATACAATCTCTATTATACATGGAACATACAATCTCTACTGTGTACATGGAACATACAATCTCTACTGTGTACATGGAACATACAATCTCTACTGTGTACATGGAACATACAATCTCTACTGTGTACATGAAACATACAATCTCTAATGTGTACATGGAACATACAATCTCTACTGTGTACATGGAACATACAATCTCTACTGTGTACATGGAACATACAATCTCTACTGTGTACATGGAACATACAATCTCTACTGTGTACATGGAACATACAATCTCTACTGTGTACATGGAACATACAATCTCTACTGTGTACATGAAACATACAACCTCTACTGTGTACATGGAACATACAATCTCTACTGTGTACATGAAACATACAACCTCTACTGTGTACATGAAACATACAATCTCTAATGTGTACATGAAACATACAATCTCTACTGTGTACATGAAACATACAACCTCTACTGTGTACATGAAACATACAATCTCTACTGTGTACATGAAACATACAATCTCTAATGTGTACATGGAACATACAATCTCTACTGTGTACATGGAACATACAATCTCTACTGTGTACATGGAACATACAATCTCTACTGTGTACATGAAACATACAATCTCTACTGTGTACATGGAACATACAATCTCTACTGTGTACATGAAACATACAATCTCTACTGTGTACATGGAACATACAATCTCTACTGTGTACATTATTTGAAGTCAATTCGCCCGGTGTGTTGTTGGGGCTCACAGGGAAGCAAAGAATAGTAACACTGCAACCTACAAGGCATGTCGTAAGAGGCGACTGAGGTAGGGGCCTAGGAAGCTACCCTAGTAAATAAAAGCAGCGCAGAAATCGGATGTGCTGGCCTGCTTGTAAGCGCATAACTGTCACAACGTACAATCGCTCTTAGTCTCAGATCACATACACATCACAAAGTGATCGCTATGGAATATTCCAAGAATAAGTCAATGAACAGAAGCGTAAGAAATATATGAACAATATTTTGTCACAGTCGTTATGTCAGGGATGAGCTACAATGCCGACCTCTCTTGTGATAGTGACGGACGAGAAACAAAAGCTGAACTTGTCTGATGAGTTCCTGTATCCAGTCTTTTGTCCAGCTACCGAGACAGATGTCGAGTTCTGTATCATGAAAGCTAATGTAAGATGGTGTGGGTGGCCAAGTGACAGGAGGTAGGTGGACAAGTGTGGTTGTTGTGAGAGCTAATCTTATGGTGAACGTGCGTAGGTGGTTACAGTTAGTACAAATAGAGCTCCATCTTGTAGTGTTGAATTACTGTTTGGTAGGAAGTCAAGATTGCTAGATTACTTCAAGACTAGTGGCACTTCCGTAAGTATTTATATCTTCTTTCTTATTCCTCTTACTCAATACTATCATACAACAGTAGTAGGTACAACAGTAGTAGGTTCAACAGTAGTAGGTTCAACAGTAGTAGGTACAACAGTAGTAGGTACAACAGTAGTAGGTTCAACAGTAGTAGGTACAACAGTAGTAGGTTCAACAGTAGTAGGTACAGCAGTAGTAGGTACAACAGTAGTAGGTACAACAGTAGTAGGTACAACAGTAGTAGGTACAACAGTAGTAGGTACAGCAGTAGTAGGTTTAACAGTAGTATGTGCGACACTGTCATGAATTATCAGCACTTTGTCTCCACCTGAAAAATGACAATCTTGTCATATCCTTTACAGAACGTAGCCATCAACCACAGTAAACGAGTTGTCGATTTTCTAGACAACACTTATACGTTCAGTAGTTTGCCATTGCTTTCTGAACGGTGGGTCATATTTTTACCGTTCGTAAAAATCCAGGACACGAACTTGTTTCCAAATTGCTCGCCGCGGTGTTTGAACCACGTACGCTTGGATTGTGATCGAGCTCCCTTGCTACAGACACCCACTCGTGTCTCGTACTAGATTCTATATTCTCCATGATAAAATGACTTGCTGTATGTGAACAGTACAATCGTTATTATTTATTTGTTATTTCATTAGTTGGTCGTCTAAACCGGATTGTTACCATTCTCTGATTTATTCATATTTCATTTTCAGATCAGACAAATAATTATTTAATTTTCATAATATTAATATTATTATTATTAGTTGTTAGAGAACGCATTGCATCATGCTTCTGGTAGTCAGCATGAGTACTCAGATTTCTGCAGTAGTTTTGCTTGACACGTATCTCGTTATAGATTTCTGTAACAGTTTGTGACACCTATGCTCGTTATAGATTTCTGTAACAGTTTGTGACACGTATGCCTCGTTATTTAGAATTTCTGTAGCAGTTTGTGACACGTATGCTCGTTATAGATTTCTGTAGCAGTTTGTGACACGTATGCTCGTTATAGATTTCTGTACAGTTTGTGACACGTATGCTCGTTATAGATTTTTGCTGTAACATAGTTTGTGACATCCGTATGCTCGTTATAGATTTCTGTAGCAGTTTGTGACACGTATGCTCGTTATAGATTTCTGCAGTAGTTTGTGACACGTATGCTCGTTATAGATTTCTGTAGCAGTTTGTGACACGTATGCTCGTTATAGATTTCTGTAGCAGTTTGTGACACGTATGCTCGTTATAGATTTCTGTAGCAGTTTGTGACACGTATGCTCGTTATAGATTTCTGTAGCAGTTTGTGACACGTATGCTCGTTATAGATTTCTGCAACAGTTTGTGACACGTATGCTCGTTATAGATTTATGTAACAGTTTGTGACACCTATGCTCGTTATAGATTTCTGTAACAGTTTGTGACACGTATGCTCGTTATAGATTTCTGTAATTCTGTTTTTCTTGTTCGCAAGTTATGAGTGTAAGGGTAGTATGGCCACATAATATGACGTTTTTCATTGAATTTTTGAATGAAGGCTTGCTTTCCTTATCACAAGTGTCAATTGCCTTCAGGCGAGCTTTATTCCGACTTCAGAGCTACCTGTAATTGAGATCACTAACTAAAGTATCTGAGCTTTCCTGTAGTTCAACCTCGTACAGCGAGATCACTAAGTAAAGTATCTGGGCTTTCATGTAGTTCAACCTCGTACAGTGAGATCACTAAGTAAAGTATCTGGGCTTTCCTGTAGTTCAACCTCGTACAGTGAGATCACTAAGTAAAGTATCTGGGCTTTCCTGTAGTTCAAACCTCGTACAGTGAGATCACTAAGTAAAGTATCTGGGCTTTCCTGTAGTTCAACCGCGTACAGTGAGATCACTAAGTAAAGTATCTGGGCTTTCCTGTAGTTCAACCTCGTACAGTGAGATCACTAAGTAAAGGATCTGGGCTTTCCTGTAGTTCAACCTCGTACAGTGAGATCACTAAGTAAAGGATCTGGGCTTTCCTGTAGTTCAACCTCGTACAGTGAGATCAATAAGTAAAGTATCTGGGCTTTCCTGTAGTTCAACCTCGTACAGTGAGATCACTAAGTAAAGGATCTGGGCTTTCCTGTAGTTCAACCTCGTACAGTGAGATCAATAAGTAAAGTATCTGGGCTTTCCTGTAGTTCAACCTCGTACAGTGAGATCACTAAGTAAAGGATCTGGGCTTTCCTGTAGTTCAAACCGCGTACAGTGTAGAGAACAAACATGATTTGACCTCGAGTCATGGAATATCCCCAACAAGCGATCACTAGCGCAACATGTTATAACCTTTGTTATCGTCGTTCGGTCAGTGCATCTAGACACCAACGCTTCTAGTGCATTGTCCCATCAGTACATCTTAACACCTACGCTTCTAAAGCGTCGTCCTCATGGGGGCGGGGGGCACTTTCTACTAATACCATACTTAGGCAGATTATGAAGCCCCAGCGTAGTTACTCCCATGAAGCCCCAGCGTAGTTACTCCTAAGAAGCCCCAGCGTAGTTACTCCTAAGAAGCCCCAGCGTAGTTACTCCTAAGAAGCCCCAGCGTAGTTACTCCTAAGACATAGTTTGTGCGTGAATAGAGAACATTGTATTATGTTGATATATTTCAATGAGAATATTTTCTTCAAGTGATATCTAATCTTTAGTCATGGCTATATGTTGGAAGTAGAGGTAATTATAATTTACATTTGTATAGTTGTAATCTTTAGTGATGGCTATATGTTGGAAGTAGAGGCAATTATAATATACATTTGTATAGTTGCAATAGCAATAGTTGCAGTATCTAGTAGTTGTAATAGCAATAGTTGCAGTTTGTAATAGTTGCAATAGCAATAGTTGCAGTATCTAATAGTTGCAATGGTAATGATAGCCTGGACGTTCCAGTAAAGGGAGGGAGGAAGCAAAATGATCAAAGCAAATATTTGTAATTGTTAGATTACTACACGGGAAAGAAGAAGACCAGATTCACATCAAATTATTTGATCAAAAATCCATTTCCCAGAAGATGTCACTTGCAATATGATATTTTCAATAGTTGCTATAGTAATAGTAAAGCTATCACATTTGGAGGCAAACATTGCGGAGGGCAGAGAGATCATCATCTGCAGCAGCTCCAGTCTCCAGTTTCATCTGCAGCAACTCCAGTCTCCAGTTTCATCTGCATCAGCTCCAGTCTCCAGTTTCATCTGCAGCAACTCCAGTCTCCAGTTTCATCTGCATCAGCTCCAGTCGCCAGTTTCATCTGCAGCAGCTCCAGTCTCCAGTTTCATCTGCAGCAACTGTGGAAATGATTGTCACTCCAGACAAGTCCATTACAGCTACATCAGATGATGTGATTCAGCGCAGAACAAACAACGGGACGCAAACCTTCCTGAGACAAAGAGACCGATGATGATGATGATGATGATGATGAGTAACAGTAGTGTTTTTCTGAGTAGTTTTTTCCTTCCTATTTCTGCTATCATTTTCTGACGTTGACAAGTTCAATTTGTGATAGATATTCAACATGTCAATCTGAGATAATACACCACAATGAGAATCATTTCTTCTTTTCTTCTTCTTCTTTTGTCGTCACCTGCTCCGGGTTGTTCCAGTGTCATGGTTTTCTGTTTTCTCTTGCGCTGTTCTGGTGGCTTGTGTGATTGTTATTTTTGCTCTTTCCCATGATTCTGCTACGCCATCTAACCATCTTTTCCGTGGTCTTCCTCTTGCCTTCTTTCCCGATGTTCTGTTGTAGAAGACTCTGTATACTGTGGAGTTTGGACGACTAAGCTTAGATACGTTTGTATTTGGTCGTCCATTTGTGTTTCATTTTAATTTGTCACTCCTGTTTGTTCGTTTGCTTGATAAAGGCCTTGTTGGTCGAAACGTTGCTGTATTTTGTCATTGTTTTTGTAATTTGTAAAACTACAGTACTTTGTAATTACGTGTTTTGTAAATCAAATAGTTTTACTGCAGTTCCATATATATATACTTAATAATAATCATGTGTTTCTTCCATCTGTGTTCAGATTGTTGGTAAAGTAACGTAGTACAATCATATCAGAAACATCAAACATTTCAGAAAAGGAAGTCACTGAATATAAACTCCTGAACATTTCCTGGCAAACGTGTACTTCATGGTCAATTTACATCATGCTCCTAGTCTGATTTGGATATTTACACAACTCCTGCTTCAAATACGAGGTTAGTAACTTATTTACACAATTTCTGCTCAAATCGGTTAAACTATTTACAAATCTCCCGAGGTTAGTAACTTATTTACACAATTTCTGCTTCAAATACGAGGTTAGTAACTTATTTACACAATTTCTGCTTCAAATACGAGGTTAGTAACTTATTTACACAATTTCTGCTTCAAATACGAGGTTAGTAACTTATTTACACAATTTCTGCTTCAAATACGAGGTTAGTAACTTATTTACACAATTTCTGCTTCAAATACGAGGTTAGTAACTTATTTACACAATTTCTGCTTCAAATACGAGGTTAGTAACTTATTTACACAATTTCTGCTTCAAATACGAGGTTAGTAACTTATTTACACAATTTAGGCTTCAAATACGAGGTTAGTAACTTATTTACACAATTTCTGCTTCAAATACGAGGTTAGTAACTTATTTACACAATTTCTGCTTCAAATACGAGGTTAGTAACTTATTTACACAATTTCTGCTTCAAATACGAGGTTAGTAACTTATTTATTCTATCCCTCTTTCTCTCTATTCTCATCAGAGGTTATCATATTCGCTCCCTCTTTATCTCTATTGTCTTTAAATAGGAGATCTCATGTATAATATTATCTGTCTGGCAGTTGGTTCCGGTGATCAGTGACATAACAATTCGATTTATTTGATCCTCCCAGATCAGCAAACTTTCTTCTTCTTCTTCTTGTCTCTAATCCTGTTGTGTCTCACAGCGTCAGGATAAGAAGAGATTTCTAGGCCGGGCTTTTGTGTGCGCTTCATAAATAGTGTTTTTCGCCACCTCTGTTTCGCTGAGGCCACCTTTTGTTTGTACGGCCTTTGCTTTGTATCCATTGTATCCATTGTATCCATTGTATCCATTGTATCCATTGTATCGGAGTAGCATTGCTCTTTGATGCACACTGTCTCTTGGTAATCTGCTTCTGTGGCACACTGTCTGTTGGTAATCTACTTGTGTAGCACACTGTCTGTTGGTAATCTACTTGTGTAGCACACTGTCTGTTGGTAATCTACTTGTGTGGCACACTGTCTGTTGGTAATCTACTGTGACACTGTCTGTTGGTAATCTGCTTGTGTGGCACACTGTCTGTTGGTAATCTGCTTGTGTGGCACACTGTCTGTTGGTAATCTGCTTGTGTGGCACACTGTCTGTTAGTAATCTACTTGTTGGCACACTGTCTGTTGGTAATCTGCTTGTGTGCACATTCTGTTAGTAATCTACTTGTGTAGCACACTGTCTGTTGGTAATCTACTTGTGTGGCCCACTGTCTGTTGGTAATCACTTGTGTGCACACTGTCTGTTATAATCTACTTGTGTGGCACACTGTCTGTTAGTAATCTACTTGTGTGGCACACTGTCTGTTGGTAATCTACTTGTGTGGCACACTGTCTGTTAGTAATCTACTTGTGTGGCACACTGTCTGTTGGTAATCTACTTGTGTGGCACACTGTCTGTTGGTAATCTACTTGTGTGGCACACTGTCTGTTGGTAATCTACTTGTGTGGCCGAACCATTTAATTTGTTGTTTCTTGATAAAGTTCAGTACTAATAGTGTACACACATTCTTCCTGATGTCTTTATTTCTAAACAGGTCTCTTCTTGATACTAACAACATTCTACGTAGATACTTCATCTCCGACGTGACTGGTTTTCTAGCATAATGTTGAAAGAAAGATTGTGTTGACAATGCTCGTTTAGTGTTCATGTTGACATGGTCTCAGGAAAATGTGAGATCTGAATCAAGTCACAGATTTCTCTTGACCTCATTTGTGTAGAATTAAACATGGTCGACCACGAGAGCGTGTCGTACATTAAATATTGATATATAAAAAAATCTATATGCAGACTTCATGAACAAGTCAACGATATTTGTGGATCCTAGTTTTGCTGAGGCTTTTCCATATGGAAATTTGTATACAATAATTATTCCGATAATTAAAGTTCGACTTTTTAACCGTATGAAATCAATAGTGAGAACAATACGATTTCTTTAGTACTAAAAATGTCACTTACGACTAACGATTGTCATCGATTTATAGTCTTTTATTGATTTGTATGAAATACTATTTCAATAAGGCCATTTTTGGAAATGTTATACACCAAAACCTCGAACCATAGCTAATATTGATCATCTATCTACGCAACCTGCGGCACCGGACATGCGTGCGGCTTTTACCTGAATCTTTGTGGCTCTCTAAATGTATTATTTATATTGCCACTACTCACAGAGAAGTTGAATTATCTCATTCTCTCTTTTAGAATATCAATGTGAGCTTGCTTACATACTTGTCTAGATATCAATATGAGCTTGCTTACATACTTGTCTAGATATGATGTTATGAAATTAAACTTGCACATACTTGTCTTCTCACTCAAAATATGGATGTCTAGATTTCTGTTTTATTTATTTACTCTTTCTCTGACATAGTTAATATGAGTTCTTACACTCTGACAGACCTATAGTACTGAGTTTGCCTTGACAACTTGTGCTAGTTGCTGACGCAAAGTGTATTCATGCTGACAATTAACTGGTCGCTGATTAAACTTCTTCTCATCAAAATATTCAGCTCTATTTCAACTGTATTTCAAACTTTGAATCATTTAGATCAAACAGAACTTTTGCTGAAATCGATGACATTCTAAACGTTAGAAGTCTAGGTTTAACCTACAAACAATATGCAACTATACTAGTTTTGCAGACAAATTACACAGATGATTATATTGAGTGTTGAGACGAACGTAAAGAAGAAGTTTTGCAGCACTTCGGACAGACCTATAAGTACTCAGTTTTGGCTGATGCCAAAGTGTATTCATGCTGACAATTCTCGTTGGTCGCTGATTAAACTCTCCTCCCCTCCTCCCCCTCCTCCCCCTCCTCCCCTCCTCCCCTGCTCCCCTGCATCACAATATTCAGCTCTACTTGTACAACTTGTAATTTCAAACTTCTGAAATCGATATATAGATTCAAACAAGAACTTTTGGCTGAAATCAAATATATAGATTCAAACAAGAACTTTTGGCTGAAATCGATATATAGATTCAAACAAGAACTTTTGGCTGAAATCGATATATAGATTCAAACAAGAACTTTTGGCTGAAATCGATATATAGATTCAAACAAGAACTTTTGGCTGAAATCGATATATAGATTCAAACAAGAACTTTTGGCTGAAATCGATATTTAGATTCAAACAAGAACTTTTGGCTGAAATCGATATATAGATTCAAACAAGAACTTTTGGCTGAAATCGATATATAGATTCAAACAAGAACTTTTGGCTGAAATCGATATTTAGATTCAAACAAGAACTTTTGGCTGAAATCGATATATAGATTCAAACAAGAACTTTTGCTGAAATCGATATATAGATTCAAACAAGAACTTTTGGCTGAAATCGATATTAGTTCAAACAAGAACTTTTGGCTGAAATCGATATTTAGATTCAAACAAGAACTTTTGGCTGAAATCGATATATAGATTCAAACAAGAACTTTTGGCTGAAATCGATATATAGATTCAAACAAGAACTTTTGGCTGAAATCGATATATAGATTCAAACAAGAACTTTTGGCTGAAATCGATATATAGATTCAAACAAGAACTTTTGGCTGAAATCGATATTTAGATTCAAACAAGAACTTTTGGCTGAAATCGATATATAGATTCAAACAAGAACTTTTGGCTGAAATCGATATATAGATTCAAACAAGAACTTTTGGCTGAAATCGATATATAGATTCAAACAAGAACTTTTGGCTGAAATCGATATATAGATTCAAACAAGAACTTTTGGCTGAAATCGATATATAGATTCAAACAAGAACTTTTGGCTGAAATCGATATATAGATTCAAACAAGAACTTTTGGCTGAAATCGATATATAGATTCAAACAAGAACTTTTGGCTGAAATCGATATATAGATTCAAACAAGAACTTTTGGCTGAAATCGATATATAGATTCAAACAAGAACTTTTGGCTGAAATCGATATATAGATTCAAACAAGAACTTTATGGCTGAAATCTGATATATTAGATTCAAACAAGAACTTTTGGCTGAAATCGATATATAGATTCAAACAAGAACTTTTGCCTGAAATCGATATATAGATTCAAACAAGAACTTTTGGCTGAAATCGATATATAGATTCAAACAAGAACTTTTGGCTGAAATCGATATTTAGATTCAAACAAGAACTTTTGGCTGAAATCGATATTTAGATTCAAACAAGAACTTTTGGCTGAAATCGATATATAGATTCAAACAAGAACTTTTGGCTGAAATCGATATTTAGATTCAAACAAGAACTTTTGGCTGAAATCGATATTTAGATTCAAACAAGAACTTTTGGCTGAAATCGATATATAGATTCAAACAATAACTTTTGGCTGAAATCGATATATAGATTCAAACAAGAACTTTTGGCTGAAATCGATATTTAGATTCAAACAAGAACTTTTGGCTGAAATCGATATTTAGATTCAAACAAGAACTTTTGGCTGAAATCGATATATAGATTCAAACAAGAACTTTTGGCTGAAATCGATATTTAGATTCAAACAAGAACTTTTGGCTGAAATCGATATATAGATTCAAACAAGAACTTTTGGCTGAAATCGATATATAGATTCAAACAAGAACTTTTGGCTGAAATCGATATATAGATTCAAACAAGAACTTTTGGCTGAAATCGATATATAGATTCAAACAAGAACTTTTGGCTGAAATCGATATATAGATTCAAACAAGAACTTTTGGCTGAAATCGATATATAGATTCAAACAAGAACTTTTGGCTGAAATCGATATTTAGATTCAAACAAGAACTTTTGGCTGAAATCGATATATAGATTCAAACAAGAACTTTTGGCTGAAATCGATATATAGATTCAAACAAGAACTTTTGGCTGAAATCGATATTTAGATTCAAACAAGAACTTTTGGCTGAAATCGATATTTAGATTCAAACAAGAACTTTTGGCTGAAATCGATATATAGATTCAAACAAGAACTTTTGGCTGAAATCGATATATAGATTCAAACAAGAACTTTTGGCTGAAATCGATATATAGATTCAAACAAGAACTTTTGGCTGAAATCGATATATAGATTCAAACAAGAACTTTTGGCTGAAATCGATATATAGATTCAAACAAGAACTTTTGGCTGAAATCGATATTTAGATTCAAACAAGAACTTTTGGCTGAAATCGATATATAGATTCAAACAAGAACTTTTGGCTGAAATCGATATATAGATTCAAACAAGAACTTTTGGCTGAAATCGATATATAGATTCAAACAAGAACTTTTGGCTGAAATCGATATATAGATTCAAACAAGAACTTTTGGCTGAAATCGATATATAGATTCAAACAAGAACTTTTGGCTGAAATCGATATTTAGATTCAAACAAGAACTTTTGGCTGAAATCGATATATAGATTCAAACAAGAACTTTTGGCTGAAATCGATATATAGATTCAAACAAGAACTTTTGGCTGAAATCGATATATAGATTCAAACAAGAACTTTTGGCTGAAATCGATATATAGATTCAAACAAGAACTTTTGGCTGAAATCGATATATAGATTCAAACAAGAACTTTTGGCTGAAATCGATATATAGATTCAAACAAGAACTTTTGGCTGAAATCGATATTTAGATTCAAACAAGAACTTTTGGCTGAAATCGATATTTAGATTCAAACAAGAACTTTTGGCTGAAATCGATATATAGATTCAAACAAGAACTTTTGGCTGAAATCGATATATAGATTCAAACAAGAACTTTTGGCTGAAATCGATATATAGATTCAAACAAGAACTTTTGGCTGAAATCGATATATAGATTCAAACAAGAACTTTTGGCTGAAATCGATATATAGATTCAAACAAGAACTTTTGGCTGAAATCGATATATAGATTCAAACAAGAACTTTTGGCTGAAATCGATATATAGATTCAAACAAGAACTTTTGGCTGAAATCGATATATAGATTCAAACAAGAACTTTTGGCTGAAATCGATATATAGATTCAAACAAGAACTTTTGGCTGAAATCGATATATAGATTCAAACAAGAACTTTTGGCTGAAATCGATATATAGATTCAAACAAGAACTTTTGGCTGAAATCGATATATAGATTCAAACAAGAACTTTTGCCTGAAATCGATATATAGATTCAAACAAGAACTTTTGGCTGAAATCGATATATAGATTCAAACAAGAACTTTTGGCTGAAATCGATATATAGATTCAAACAAGAACTTTTGGCTGAAATCGATATATAGATTCAAACAAGAACTTTTGGCTGAAATCGATATATAGATTCAAACAAGAACTTTTGGCTGAAATCGATATATAGATTCAAACAAGAACTTTTGGCTGAAATCGATATATAGATTCAAACAAGAACTTTTGGCTGAAATCGATATATAGATTCAAACAAGAACTTTTGGCTGAAATCGATATATAGATTCAAACAAGAACTTTTGGCTGAAATCGATATATAGATTCAAACAAGAACTTTTGGCTGAAATCGATATATAGATTCAAACAAGAACTTTTGGCTGAAATCGATATATAGATTCAAACAAGAACTTTTGGCTGAAATCGATATATAGATTCAAACAAGAACTTTTGGCTGAAATCGATATATAGATTCAAACAAGAACTTTTGGCTGAAATCGATATATAGATTCAAACAAGAACTTTTGGCTGAAATCGGATGCACATGTCCTAATCGTGTAGAAGTCTATGCGTTTAGGGCCTACCAAACCAATATGCAACGTATACACATTCTTGGCAAAGATCAAATATATCACAAAGAGTGATTATAATTGGTGGTGAAGAACGAACGTAAAGAAGAAGAACAAGAACTTTACTGTTCTCATCCAACAAGAGGTCACCATGACAACAAAAATGATTCCCATTATTCATTCTAAACTCTTCGACAATTGTTGCTTTCGACGCAAGTCTGCTCATTGTCTCTCATTGTCTCAACTACCAGCATATCCAGGCTAGTAGGTCTGTGTAAGTCATGGAAGTTGGAAGCCTCGATGAACACCAGCATATCCAGGCTAGTAGGTCTGTGTAAGTCATGGAAGTTGGAAGCCTTGATGAACACCAGCATATCCAGACTAGTAGGTCTGTGTAAGTCATGGAAGTTGGAAGCCTCGATGAACACCAGCATATCCAGGCTAGATAGGCACGGCCACAAATTGTGGAAGTTGGCAAAAGCACTGTGTGACAAAAACACCAGCCGACCCCCAATAGTCCTCGAACAAGACAAAAGGATGTCCTCGGGAAGAGAAGCAGCAAACATTCTAATACAAAAATATGCCGAAGTCAGCAGAGTAAGCATAGCAAAAGAAATAGTCGATGACACTAAGAGAAAAGCGAGAGCCCCCAGGCGAGCCAAGAAAAGCGGATGGTCACCTAACGGAAACGCTCACCAGTAATGAGTTGGAAGAGGCTTTAAGGGAGCTGAAGCTCAGAAAGTCGCCCGGAAAGGACGGGATCATCAATGAGATGCTTAAGAACTTGGGTACCAGAGCAAAAGCAACTCTACTAGCCGTTCGCAACATGTCGTGGAGAACAGGCATAGTACCACAAGAATGGAAGGAAGCAATCATGGTACCCTTCCTTAAATGAGGCAAAAATAAACTCGACCCAGCGAGTTACAGACCAATAAGCCTCCTAAGCTGCATGAGCAAACTCATGGAACGTATGGTGAACAAACGGCTATCCTGGCACTTGGAAAGCAAAGGGCTTCTCATGGTACAACAGGGAGGTTTTGGAGATACAGATCTACAGAAGATCAAGTGACCTATATCGCCCAGGAAATCGAGGATGGTTTCCTAGAAAGGAAACAGACACTTGCAGTTTTAGTAGATATGGAGAAGGTGTTTGACACAGTATGGAAGGAAGGACTAAGGCTGAAACTCCTCACCCTCGGCATAAAGGGAAAAATGTACAACTGGCTTGATAGATACCTTGAGAACAGAACAGCAAGGGTTCAGGGGTACACTAGCATGAAAGCCACACTAGAGCAAGGGGTCCCCCAAGGAGGAGTGCTCTCACCAGCTCTTTTCCTAATCTTTGTCAACGACTTAGCCACATGCCTACCAGAGCAAGTGCATTCTGCCATGTATGCCGACGACCTGGCAATATGAGCGAGGGAAAAGTCAATGCCCACAGCAACAGATCGACTACAAGTTACGTTAAATAACCTGGAAGTGTGGACAAAAAAGTGGAATATGAACATAAATGCTTCTAAAACCACTTACACTGTGTTCTCGCAGAACAACCAGGATCACAAAATTAAGCTTAAAGTCAATGGGCAGGAACTTCCAGAATTCAAGACCTCAACGTACCTCGGAGTCACACTCGACCGTAAACTGACCTGGTGCCCTCAAATTGAAAATGCTACGGCAAAAGCGAGGCATAGGCTCACGATGATGCGCAAACTCGCAGGCTCCACGTGGGGAGCAAACGCCAGAGTTCTTAAAACACTCTACTCTGGTAGAGTGCGACCGATCCTAGAGTACGGTATAGCAGCCTGGAGCAATGCATCCAACAAACAATTTGCCAAATTGAGCAATAGCCAGAATCGTTCCATGCGCATTATCACTGGAGCCATGAAGTCCACGCCTATCAAGGCGATGAAACAATCACCGGCATCAACCAATGACAATCGAAGGGACAGAAAAGTATTAGTACTAGCGGAAAAACTTAAACGGTTCGATTCGAAAGGAGCAGAATACAGAGATCTAGCTTCGCAAAAATCTCCAAAGCCCTGACTGCAGACCATCCGGTCCTTGCACAATGCAAAACCAAACCAAGCCCGGCAACTTATAAATGCCCGCCGGGAAACCAAAATGCCGGAACTAAGAGAAACAATCCCAGGCATTCAAAACAAAGGCCAGCAAGAAAACTTCGAAAGAAGAGCGGCCACAGAACAGTACATATCGATAGAATACCACGAAAATAAGTGGACACACGTGTACACTGACGGGTCGGCCAGGAACGCAATCAGCGATGGTGGAGTAGGAATAGTGCTTAAACTATCAAAGAAAGTGACGGTCACAAAATCGATTGCCACAGGCAAATACTCCAATAACTACCGAGCAGAGGCAGTAAGAACATCGGCCGAAATGATCCTAGAGAGAAGCGTCACCTCTAAATCGTAACAAAGTCGTGATATTCACTGATGCTCTATCGGTCATCACGGCTCTCAAAAGTGTAGGCAAAACAGAGCTAAATGAGCTCAAAGCGACCCTCGATGAACTAACGCGCTCAGTCAAATGTACCGTCATTCAGTGGATACCATCACACTGTAATATAAATGGAAACGAAGCAGCCGACAAACTAGCCAAAGACGCCGGGAGACTACCTCAGACTGATCACGAGATCAGTTTGAGAAGTCCGAACAACTGTTGGTTCGCACTACAGAAACAAATGGACAAAAGACCATCCCCAGCATTCCAACAGTGACGGATACTATGGTCTATCCCGTAGCGAACAAGTTGCCATACTTCGCCTCCGTACCGGTCACAACAAGCTACGCGCCCATATGTACAACAAGTTCAAAATAGACACAACAAGCCTGTGCCCATGCAATGAGGCGGACATAACGGTAGAACACGTTCTGCAGGATTGTCAACAGATAGCAGGTTTAAGAAACGAAACCTGGCCACAAAACAGAGCTTCGCGAAATGCTGTACGGAAACGAGTCCCTTAAAACCACGGTAAAATTCATGATAAAAGTTGGTTCACCAGTCTAGGTCGGGATCGCGAGAGAGATATATATCCAGGCTATAGTGCGTTTCAAAACGTTCGGTCAACGATTGACCTCAAATATCTCCATTTTCATTGCATGGATGAACGTGATTTTTTGCATGTGGTGTTGTATTTCTGATGTCCCAACGATTTTCTAAAATTCAATGTTGCAGGTAGTGTACTTTTCTTGCAACGGCGAATTCCTTTGATCTTTTCAAACCTAGTAATTATTTGGTGCTGGAAGAAAATAATTTACCGTAAATTTAAAAATCACATATTTTCGGCATAGGCGTATATACAATTCGAATTTTGGAGGGTGAGATAACTCATATTATATAATCATATAAAGTGTTTACTCACTTATTCTGAGTCCGATGAGTCTAACATATTGATGACTATTCTTGGCTGCACGAACGACAGTCCATCTTTGTCCCAGTAGTCATTTTCCTCCTTTAAGACATGGTCTTCGCATTTACACCAATAATCTCTGTCTATCTTCGACAGGGCGGCATATGTTAGTTCTTTCATATTGCTTAGCTTGAAAGTTTTATTTTCAGCTGCTACCAGTCCTTTAACTTTGGCCAAATGAGTTCAATTGGGTTTAAGTGTGAATGATAAGGTGTTAGTCTCAAACACACATGACCATGCTGTTGAATCAACTTGTCTGTTTGGAATATCCTGGTCTTCTGTGATGTTTTAACAATAGATAGTAATTCAGGCTTCAAAAACCCATCTTTAAATGGAATGTTCTCCTTTCTGAGCCAAAGTTTTATAGCATATTTTGTACTCGAAGATGTCGGGATTTTGTCTTCTTCTGATACAGTGTTGTGGTATGATGCATTGTCCATTATCACACAGGATGGTCTGTCTAGGGACGGAAGAAGAGTATGTTCAATCCAATCTCTAAATATGTTACCGTTCATCTCGGTATGATAGTCCCTGTTGTCCGTATAATTGGAAGTGAAAATAAGTTCAGCATCTTTAACCAGCCCATTTTGTCTGCTGCCTGCATGTGCCATTATCAAACGTTGTCCTTTTCCACTAGGTACATATCGTTTAATTGTTCCATCGGATAACTGCCACTTCTTTTCATTAGTGTGGTGAGAATTGATCCAGGTTTCATCCACATACACAATATCGTAACCTTGATTACGCATTTCCCGTACTTCACGTAAATATTTACTTCTCAGACGTACTAAATGCGGCTTCTCGCAGATGACATTTCTCCCATTAGCGTACTTTCTAAAAGTAAAGCCGATGCTTCTAACAGTTCTCCATAACGTTGATTTCGATACATCAATGTCATTGTGTATTCTTAACCTAATCTTCAGCTTTCTTAGTGTCACAGTTTCTTTGGAGTCGAACATTCTGCAAATTTCTCTTCTAATTACATCCCTGTCAAAATTGTCTACTACTTTCTTTCTGCCTTGAGTCAATGTATTAACTATACTGACAGCTCCATTAACATTGAGTAATTTATGTAGATATCTTTTACTTAAGCCCAAAGCATGCATAGTTCTCTGTTCAGGATTTGATATACTTCGATACAGTTTTCCACGATTAGATTCTCTGATAAAATATTTATACATTTTCACAACCACTGTATGCAGTGTAAGAAACTTGATTTTCATACCCATTGTATAACAAATCTAGAATACTAAACGTTTTGTAATACACCTATGCTCTGAAAACACAAACGATAAATTGTAACTAAACACACCGGAAGGATCATTATACATTTTTTAAAGTGCGATAAAGCGATTAAAATCGGAAAACCACGTGAAAAACGTGCAAGTCGTGGAACTTGCAACATCTCACAAATATGAAGGGGTAATACTTATTATATGGTTGGCTAAGGAGATGGTCACTTTTATATACTTTACATAAAGAAAATTTTAAACCATACGTTTGTTATTGAGTAAAAAAACTTTCAACCTCGGGACATTACGATCATTAGATCATATGCCAAGTTACAACAATTACGGTCAAACGGTTGCAAAGATATTAAATTTTCCCCACGGAAAATCATTTTGAAACTCACTATAGTAGGTCTGTGTAAGTCATGGAAGTTGGAAGCTTCGATGAGCACCAGCATATCCAGGCTAGTAGGTTTGTCTAAGTCTAGAAGTTGAAGCCTCGATGAACACCAACATATCCAGGCTAGTAAGTCTGTGTAAGATAGAAATGTATAATTCCTAGAAGATCTTGGCGCTGTGATCTAATAAAGGACAGAACAATAAAGAAGAAGAATGAAGAGAAGTATACAGTTTATGAAGCTGATATAACTGTGATCTAATGAAGCTGATATAACTGTGATCTAATGAAGCTGATATAACTGTGATCTAATGAAGCTGATATAGCTGTGATCTAATGAAGCTGATATAACTGTGATCTAATGAAGCTGATATAACTGTGATCTAATGAAGCTGATATAACTGTGATCTAATGAAGCTGATATAGCTGTGATCTAATGAAGCTGATATAACTGTGATCTAATGAAGCTGATATAACTGTGATCTAATGAAGCTGATAAACTGTGTCAATAGCTGATATAATTCCGGATCATATGAAACTGATATAGGCTGTGATCTAATTGAAGCTGATATAACTGTGATCTAATAAGCTGATCTAACTGTGATCTCAATGAAGCTGATATAGCTGTGATTTCTGAAGCTGATATAGCTGTGATCAATGAACATATAACTGTGATCTAATGAAGCTGATTAAGTGATCTAGAAGCTGATATAATCCAGGATCTAATGAAGCTGATATAACTGTGATCTAATGAAGCTGATATAACTGTGATCTAATGAAGCTGATATAACTGTGATCTAATGAAGCTGATATAACTGTGATCTAATGAAGCTGATATAACTGTGATCTAATGAAGCTGATATAACTGTGATCTAATGAAGCTGATATAACTGTGATCTAATGAAGCTGATATAACTGTGATCTAATGAAGCTGATATAACTGTGATCTAATGAAGCTGATATAACTGTGATCTAATGAAGCTGATATAACTGTGATCTAATGAAGCTGATATAGCTGTGATCTAATGAAGCTATATGCTGTGATCTAATGAAGCTGATATAGCTGTGATCTAATGAAGCTGATATAACTGTGATCTAATGAAGCTGATATAACTGTGATCTAATGAAGCTGATATAGCTGTGATCTAATGAAGCTGATATAACTGTGATCTAATGAAGCTGATATAACTGTGATCTAATGAAGCTGATATAACTGTGATCTAATGAAGCTGATATAACTGTGATCTAATGAAGCTGATATAACTGTGATCTAATGAAGCTGATATAACTGTGATCTAATGAAGCTGATATAGCTGTGATCTAATGAAGCTGATATTGCTGTGATCTAATGAAGCTAATATAGCTGTGATCTAATGAAGCTGATAGAGCTGTGATCTAATGACTGCTATAGCTGTGATCTAATGAACTGATAAGCTGTGATCTAATGAAGCTGATAGAGCTGTGATCTAATGAAGCTGATATTGCTGTGATCTAATGAAGCTAATATAGCTGTGATCTAATGAAGCTGATAGAGCTGTGATCTAATGACTGTATGAGCTGTGATCTAATGAAGCTGATAAGCTGTGATCTAATGACTGATAAGCTGTGATCTAATGAAGCTGATAAGCTGTGATCTATGAAGCTGATATAGCTGTGATCTATGAAGCTGATATAGTCTGGATCTACTGAAGCTGATAGACAGTGATGTAATGACTGATAAGCTGTGATCTAATCACTGTATAAGCTGTGATCAATGACTGATAGAAGAAATATAATTTACACGGATAGATCAGTAGTTGGTCACGAAGTACGCATGTTCCTTTCTGCAAGCTCATACGGCAGAAAGGTCACGAAGTCAGTATGTAATTTAGTATAACAACAAGTAGTATGAAAATGAAAGTGCTGGCGGTGACTAAGACACTACTCTGACTGAAGTCACAAAACTACACTCATGCGTGCATTCTGAGTGATTCATTGAGTATGATCCGAAAGGCGGAGGCTGGTTCGGTGCGCAGACAATGGACTAAATCACTACAAGCGTCAACAATTTGCAGAAGTACACTTATCTTCGTTCCGGGGTACATGTGTGTCGTTGGCAATGAGAGAGCAGACAAGCTGACCGGCTCTTGTCACCATTTGGGTGGACCAGCCAAAAGACAGAGCTGACATTTTGAACACCCTCATAGCGTTTGGCCGCAAAGAAGATTTTCATTTAAACCAATCCAAGTCAACTACTAGATTGCAAGGGCTGGAATTGAAGTTTGGGGTGGCAATTAAAGAACATCACAACATGTATATGAAGCTAGGCTCAATCAATCAGAATGGCGAACTGGTACGGTCAGTCACTGGCGCTATTGGAGATATTGTGAAGAAGATCGAGCACCTATAGACATGTCCGGAGTGCAATGAAGATATTCCAAACTCAAACTGATAGAAGAAAGAAGAAGAAGATGCAAGAAATAAAAAAGAAACTAGATTATGAGGACTATACACTTTCGGATGATTGATGACGTAATGCACATATCAACTACACAACTATCGGTTACGTCAGCAACAACTGAAATCTCTTGATGAGCAGGTGGACACAATGTACAACAATCTACCCTAGCCTTTTCACACCATATGGTATGAACTGTCTGTCACTTCACATTTCTAGGCTCTAATGTGCACTAGGTAGGAGGGCCAATTACTTTCCTCACGTGTGGAACATTGTCATCATCAATATCTGTGGTCTGTTTTACCAACAACATCACTTCATCATCAATGTCGTGGTCTGTTTGTACCAACAACATCATTATCATCATAAATGTCGTGGTCTGTTTGTACCAACATCACTATCATATCAATGTCGTGGTCTGTTTGTTACCAACATCATCATTAATCATGAAAACAACAACAACATTTACCATCTATCAAAAAAACCATCAAAGCAAGTTTGTACATAAACGTTCATATTTATTGTTTCTCACTCCAGGTCAAACATGGCATGAGTTCGAAGGTCACTGTTACACCATCCTCAGCGTGAAAAACAACTTCGATACTTGTAAATATTCATGTCAACAATATGGTAAGTCTGTTACAACATAACAATATGGTAAGTTTGTTACAACATAACAATATGGTAAGTTTGCTTTTAAAATAATAATAACAATATTTGACTGCTCTCTGCGACGCCATTACCATCTGCTTTGTAACGTTACAACCTCGCTATCCGTACTGTTATAACAATCTGCTTTGTAACGTTGCAACCTCGCTATCCGAACTATTATTACCATCTGCTTTGTAACGTTGCAACCTCGCTATCCGAACTGTTATTACCGTATTCTCTGTGTCTTGACTTTTTCAACATTCCACTTTATTATTTTAGTAGTCCATGTGATTCTACATCTTCTGTAAGACGACATCTCTGAGCTTCCAGAGATTTTACTATCTGTTTAGGATTACAGTCCATGCCTCACATCCGTATGTCAGCGTATTGACTCTATGATGTACCATCGATTACATTGATAAGGGTAATAACCAATAAACTTGCTATCGAACACGTGGTAGGAGTTACCGAACTACCATCTGACAGTCAACTGCATGAATGACTCCAGAACAACATTTGTTATATGTGTTTACTTCACAAGTTTCACTCTATGAGTGCAGTATCGAAGTTTCCACTCTGAGTGGGTATCATGTTTCCACTCATGAGTGGTACTACAGTTTCACTCATGCTCATGATGTACAGTTTCCACTCATGACAGGTGGGTACATAAGTTTCACTCATGGTGGGTATACAAGTTTCCTCTCATGACTGGGTATACAAGTTTCCACTCATGAGTGGGTATACAAGTTTCCTCTCATGAGTGGGTATACAAGTTTCCACTCATGAGTGGGTATACAAGTTTCCACTCATGAGTGGGTATAATTTCCTCTCATGAGTGGTATACAGTTTCCTCTCATGAGTGGGTATACAAGTTTCCACTCATGAGTGGGTATACAAGTTTCCACTCATGAGTGGGTATAAACACGACCTACTATATTTATCTGGCTAGTGCTCCATTTTAAATGGCGGATAGATTAGGTGGAATTTGCAAACGGATTATTATTCTGCCGTATTACTACTATCAGGTTAGTTAGTCTGTTAATTATTGTATAATTATACTTTATAGTTATAATTTAATTACTTATATAAATATAATTTAAGAGCCTAGGAAATTGTTGTGTACCAAATTGTAGATCAAATTACAAGGGAAATTATGTTAAAAGCATTCAAAGTTCCAACTGAAAATCGTCAAGAGATTCGCGACAAATGGATCAAAAATATTCCACATCAAGATTGGCTTCCACGGAACATAGTGTTGTTTGTACCAAACATTTTAGAGAAGATTTAATACGTGCATATACAAATGGTGAAGAATACATTATTGACAGGCGTTGTGTAGTTTTAAAACTTGTTGCTGTTCCCACTGTGTTTCCTAACCTTCCATCTTATATGTCAAAAGCGCCTGTCGTTCTTCGTAAGAATCCACAAGCACGAGCTACAGCAGTACAAGAAAGATATAATAAAGATGTTGAAGATTGGCTGGCGTCAGATCTGATCAGTGATTTTAAAGTTTTTCAGGACAATTATGAAGCAAGGTTACAAGATAATTTAAATGCAAAGTTTCTTCAGATATGTAAAGACAAGGAATATGTTCTATTGTATACTGTAATTGTTGAAACCATGGAAGCACCAGCTATAGGACTCAGTATTAAAATAGACCAAGACATGTCCTGTACTGTTTACTTGAAGGGAGTTTCCATAGAAAAGAGTGTAAGACTATTGATCTTCTTCAACATAATGTAACAAAATTTGTCAGATAGACTATTGATCTACTTCAACATAATGTAACAAAATTTGTCAGATAGACTATTGATCTACTTCAACATAATGTAACAAAATTTGTCAGATAGACTATTGATCTACTTCAACATAATGTAACAAAATTTGTCAGATAGACTATTGATCTACTTCAACATAATGTAACAAAATTTGTCAGATAGACTATTGATCTACTTCAACATAATATAACAAAATTTGTCATGTAGACTATTGATCTCCTTCAACATAATGTAACAAAAGTTGGCATGTAGACTATTGATCTCCTTCGACATAAAATAACAAAATTTGTCATGTAGACTATTGATCTCCTTCAACATAATGTAACAAAAGTTGGCACGTAGACTTGATCTCCTTTGACATAATATAACAAAATTTGTCATGTAGACTATTGATCTCCTTCAACATAATGTAACAAAAGTTGGCATGTAGACTATTGATCTCCTTCTAACTACCAGCTACTTGAAATTCTCATTATACAGTACTGTGTGTGTCTGCGGAGCTCAAAAAAGAAATACTTTATTGTCTGTGATTCCAACATTTTCCTCAACAATTATAGAAAAATAAGGAATGATCAATGCAATGTTCAGCAAGCTGCTTCTTCACAAAAAGGGAAAGTAGCAAAATTCAGTAGTAGATAAATATATTTGTGTAATACTGTTTAGTTTATGTGCTAATCAAGCTGTGGTGTTGTGCAAACTTGTGACTTACTTATTCATGAATTACGGATAAGAGACTACCATAAGTTGATGTAAGTACATTAGTAATCATATATAAATTACTCTAAGTATTCTGTATAAAATTAAACTAAAATAGTATGTGAGAGCAACAACTATAGCTACTCATCAGAAAACATCTTCTGTAATACCCACATGCATCCAACAATAAGTTTCTAACATCTGCAAGATGTATTGTCTAGATCAGCGTTTCCCAATAGTAACAGTCAATAGTTAGTCTGTGAGAATACACCGCCTCAGCCTATGACGTATTATAGTAATATGGCCGCCTGCGCTAAGGCCATTATAGAGTAGGTCGTGGTATAAATGCAAATCTACGAACGTTTGAAATTAAAGTTTTCCTTCTTATTTTTGTGTAAACCTGTTTCTTAGCTTCCCTATATACTTCGTCAGTGCCGGATTAGCTCTATAGCAGAAGCAGCAAATGCTACGGGTCCCGCGTTTATGAAGGCCCCGCGTCTAGAGCAGAACATGTTTAGCTTACAGTTTATAAGCACGCATTAAGGAGGTAAATAAGTATGCAGAATACATTCCATGTTTTGCACATTCACTGAATTTGGTTGCTAAGTTTGCTGCAGAATATTGTATAGAAGCATCCATTTTTTCCGATTTTGTTGAAAGCCTCTATACATTCTTCTCCGCTTCTACCTATCGATAAGGCATTCTTACAAAAGCGCTGGAAGATACAGGTTCAACACTTCCGACTTTGAAGAGACTGTCGGACACCAGGTGGTCTTGTTTATTTACTTGTCTTTAATGATTACTAACTGCAGCGGAGAACGTTCTTTTTCAACATTAAAGCGTATTAAAAGTGAGTTAAGAAACATGATGGGACAAGATCGTCTAAATAACCTCACCTTAATGAACATTGAATGTAATTTACTTAGAGAAATTGATTCGTCTAGTGTTATCTCTAAATTTGTTCACATTAAATCGTGAAAAGTTTGTTTGTAAAAGTTGTGTATTATTTTATTATCATACAAAACCTAGGGTCCATCGTGGTAACATTTGCTTCAGCTTTAGCACCTCTAGTCTTGCATCTGTTTAGATCTGCTTTCTTGTTTTTGTCTTTCGGTGATCAGATTAAGGATATCTGTTGTTATCCAATCTTTGTTTTTATCTTTCGTTGATCAGATTAAGGCTATCTGTTGTTATCTAGACATCTTTGTTTTTGTCTTTCGTTGATCAGATTAAGGCTATCTGTTGTTATCTAGAAATCTTTTTTATTTTCCGCTCCTTATCTCCCAAAACCTCTGATCATGTATCCTTCCATATATCTTTTATCTGTTGCCATTGTTCCTCAATGCTCATATCGTCTACCAGCTGTTCCAGTACTTGGTACTTGTTTGATAATGTGACTGCAAATCTGTCTCTTACTTCCTGGTTCTTAAGCTCTTCTACTGTGAACTATTTTCTATCATTTTGATTTGTTGAATATCTTTTAAGTTTCATTCTGATTTTACTTAGCAGGAGATGGTGATCTGATGCCACGTCTGCTTCTCTGTACACTTTAACATCTTGTAATGATGTTCTACATTTCTTATCAATACATGTGTGTGTGTGTGTGCTCTATCTAAGTATTGTCAATATTATTATGATTTGTCTAGATGTATAACAGAATGCTATTGTCACTAAACTGTTTGAATCATGTGTACAGGAGCGTACATATTGGAACTGGAAGCAGAACTTGAACTACAGTTTGTACGCACTTTGATTGACGGCTCAACTGACCAGTACTGGGTTGGTCTGGACTTCAACAATTCAACTCAAAGTAAGAGAACAGTTTCTGTCTGTGTTTGACCTTCTCAAAGTTATCTAGTCTGTGTTTGACCTTCTCAAGTCATCTAGTCTGTGTTTGATCTTCTCAAAGTCATCTAGTCTGTGTTTGATCCTCTCAAAGTCATCTAGTCTGTGTTTGACCTTCTCAAAGTCATCTAGTCTGTGTTTGACCTTCTCAAAGTCATCTAGTCTGTGTTTGACCTTCTCAAAGTCATCTAGTCTGTGTTTGACCTTCTCAAAGTCATCTAGTCTGTGTTTGACCTTCTCAAAGTCATCTAGTCTGTGTTTGACCTTCTCAAAGTCATCTAGTCTGTGTTTGACCTTCTCAAAGTCATCTAGTCTGTTTGACCTTCTCAAAGTCATCTAGTCTGTGTTTATTCCAAAGTCATCTAGTCTGTGTTTGACCTTCTCAAAGTCATCTAGTCTGTGTTTGATCCTCTCAAAGTCATTTCGTCAGTGTTTGACCTTCTCAAAGTCATCTAGTCTGTGTTTGATCTTCTCAAAGTCCTAAAGTAAAGGCATCACTGAAGTATCAAATATAACATGCACACAATTATATGATATAAAAGGTTATCTGAAAACTAACATATAACATTGTATGACATGTGACTAGTCCTATAACATTGTATGACATGTGACTAGTCCTATAACATTGTATGACATGTGACTAGTCCTATAACATCAAATATCTGTGATATCATAATGGGCAGTGTACTTTCTTCATAGTCACGTGTTTCCAGGATCAAATTACCTAATCGAAGTAGTGGGCTCTCAATCTCTGGCTCTCAAAGCGACCCAATATAAAGTGGGTTTCTCAATCCATTATTGCGATATCAGTATCAGTTTGGAATATCTTCATTGCACTCCGGACATATTCATAGGTGCTCCGATCTCCTTCGCAATATCTCAACAGCGTCCAGCGACTGATCGTACCAGTTCGATTTTGATTGATGAGCCTACTCACATACCTGTTATGCTGTTCTTTTCTTGCTACTCCAATCCTCAAACCCAGCTCCTGCAATCTAGTAGTTGACGTGGATTGGTTTAAATGAAAATCTTCTTTGCAGCCACACTCTATGAGGGCGTTCAAAATATCAGCTCTATCCATTGGCTGCCCTCTGATATGGTGGCAGAGCCATCCAGCCTGTCTGCTCTCTCATTGCCAATGACACCCATGTGACCCGGAACAAAGATAAGTGTGATTCTGCAAATTGTTGACACTTGTAGTGGTTCAGTCCATTGCCTGCGCACCGAACCAGTCTCTACCTTGCGGATCATACTCAATGAATCACTCAGAATGCCGCATGAGTAGTTTTGTGACTCCAGACAACGTAAAGCATTAGTCACGCCAGTACTCAATTGTCATACTGCTTGTTGGCATACTAAATGCACCACTGGCCTCATGGACCATTGCGAGATATGACCGCTTATCTCTGTGTGACAATCCAATATTGGGATATATGACCGTTTATATCTGTGTGACAATCCAATATTGGATATATGACGTTTATCTCTGTGTGACAATCCAATATTGGATTACATGATACAGGTAGACATATTACTAATCGCTAGATAGATAACTTTGTCAGACACAATAAGATAGTTGTTACATTCATAGACTGTCTGATCTCAGACTAACTAGACATGTTACTGTCTGATCTCAGACTAACTAGACATGTTACTGTATAATCTCAGACTAACTAGACATGTGCATGTCTGATCTCAGACTAACTAGACATGTTACTGTCTGATCTCAGACTAGCTAGACATGTTACTGTCTGCTCTCAGACTAACTAGACATGTTACTGTCTGATCTCAGACTAACTAGACATGTTACTGTCTGATCTCAGACTAACTAGATAGTACTGTCTGATCTCAGACTAACTAGACATGTTACTGTCTGATCTCAGACTAACTAGACATGTTACTGTCTGATCTCAGACTAACTAGACATGTTACTGTCTGATCTCAGACTAACTAGACATGTTACTGCCTGATCTCAGACTAACTAGACATGTTACTGCCTGATCTCAGACTAACTAGACATGTTACTGTCTGATCTCAGACTAACTAGACATGTTACTGTCTGATCTCAGACTAACTAGACATTTTACTATCTGATATCAGACTAACTAGACATGTTACTGTCTGATCTCAGACTAATTAGACATGTTACTGTCTGATCTCAGACTAACTAGATATGTTACTGTCTGTATTGTTTCAGAGTTCTATTGGGACAGAGATGGACAGGAACCCTTGTCTTCAATGTGGATGACCAGCGAGCCTAATCTCTCTGGTAGATGTGTACGCCTTGCCACCGAGGCTCAAGCAGGCACATCCTCTGGAGCTAACACATTTCTTCTGGGGGATCATTACTGCACTTCTTCCTATAGGGTCATTTGTGAAAAGAATGTTGGTATGTTCCTTGGACTGTTTATTACTGATGTCATTACTGATGTCATTACTCTGTCATTACTGATGTCATTACTGATGTCATTACTGATGTCATTACTGATGTCATTACTATTGTCATCACTGAAATCATTACTGGTGTCATTACTGGTGTCATTACTGATGTCATTACTGATGGAATTACTGATGTCACTACTGATGTCATTACTGATATCATTACTGGTATCATTACTGATGTCATTACTATTGTAATTACTATTGTCATTACTGATGTCATTACTGATGTCATTACTCATGTCATTACTCATGTCATTACTGATGCAATTACTGATGTCATTACAATTGTCATTACTGATGCCATTACTGACGTCATTACTATTGTCATTACTATTGTCATTACTGATGTCATTACTGATGTCATTACTATTGTCATTATTGATGTCATTACTGATGTCATTACTGGGTCATAACATCTGCAATTAGTGTTGTCATTACAGCTGCCAATACTTCTACAATTATTGCTAGCAATTCTGATACAACTCACTTCGAATAATACTGCCATCACTGCCTTCATTATCGTAATAAATGAAGTCTTATTGCTGTTGCTATTTACACATCCAAACCATGTTTAAATGTTGCTTTTTAGTGTTGCTATTTACACATCCAAACCATGTTTAAATGTTACTATTCTGGCAGATATGATGGAGGCCGTCAACTACAGAGAAATCATCACCTCCGCTGCCAATCGTTGTCCAATGGTGACTTATCCTACAAGGTCCAAGCTGCACTGTGCTCGCTAACTGTTCCAAAATAAATTCTGCATTGGCTTCCAATATAACGACCGTACCCAGGCATGCACCCCTACAGGTTCACTACCAGCTGCTAACACCTCAAATTTCTCCTTTATCAATGTACATCATGGAGTACGCCAGATGTTGATTGGTTGACGCCACCAACCACCAGATGTCACTGCAATATTTTTACCACTCCTCATCGATCTTGATTAAAATTTCTGATTAAAAAATTGATCAAATTACAAGTACGGACTTTGTTATTAGTTGAATAACTTGACTATAACATTAGCAGCAATACATAACTTGTCTATAAATTAGCACCAATACATAACTTTGTCTATAACATTGGCACAATACATAACTTTGTCTATAACATTAGCACTAATACATAACTGTCTATAACATTAGCACCAATACATAATTTGTCTACAACATTAGCACAATACATAACTGTCTATAACATTGTACAATACATAACTTTGTCTATAACATTAGCACCAATACATAACTTTGTCTATAACATTAGTACCAATACATAACTTTGTCTACAACATTAGCACCAATACATAACTTTGTCTATAACATTAGCACAATACATAACTTTGTCTATAACATTAGCACCAATACATAACTTTGTCTATAACATTAGCACAATACATAACTTTGTCTATAACATTAGCACAATACATAACTTTGTCTATAACATTAGCACAATACATAACTTTGTCTATAACATTAGCACAATACATAACTTTGTCTATAACATTAGCACCAATACATAACTTTGTCTATCACATTAGCACCAATACATAACTTTGTCTATAACATTGTCACAATACATAACTTTGTCTATAACATTGGCACAATACATAACTTGTTCTATAACATTAGCCAATGCATAACTTTGTCTATAACATTAGCACCAATACATAACTTTGTCTATCACATTAGCACCAATACATAACTTTGTCTATAACATTGTCACAATACATAACTTTGTCTATAACATTGGCACAATACATAATCTCTTGTCTATAACATTAGCACCAATACATAACTTTGTCTATAACATTAGCTAATACATAACTTTGTCTACAACATTAGCACCAATACATAACTATGTCTATAACATTAGACTAATACATAACTTTGTCTATAACATTAGCACCAATACATAACTTTGTCTACAACATTAGCACCAATACATAACTTGTCTATAACATTAGGCACCAATACATAATCTTTTATAACATTAACACAATACAAAACTTTGTCTATAACATTAGCATCATACAAAACTTTGAATATAACATTAGCACCAATACATAACTTTGTCTATAACATTAGCACCAATACATAACTTTGACTCTAACATTAACACCAATACATAACTTTGTCTATAACATTAGCACCAATACAAAACTTTGAATATAACATTAGCACCAATACATAACTTTGTCTATAACATTAGCACCAATACATAACTTTGTATATAACATTAGCACCAATACAAAACTTTGAATATAACATTAGCACCAATACATAACTTTGTCTATAACATTAGCACCAATACATAACTTTGTATATAACATTAGCACCAATACAAAACTTTGAATATAACATTAGCACCAATACATAACTTTGTCTATAACATTAGCACCAATACAAAACTTTGACTCTAACATTAACACCAATACAAAACTTTGAATATAACATTAGCACCAATACATAACTTTGTCTATAACATTAGCACCAATACAAAACTTTGACTCTAACATTAACACCAATACAAAACTTTGAATATAACATTAGCACCAATACAAAACTTTGACTCTAACATTAACACAAATACATAACTTTGTCTATAACATTAGCACCAATACATAACTTTGTCTATAACATTAGCACCAATAGAAATCTTTGAATATAACATTAGCACCAATACATAACTTTGTCTATAACATTAGCACAATACATAACTTTGTCTATAACATTAGCACCAATACATAACTTTGTCTATAACATTAGCACCAATACAAAACTTTGAATATAACATTAGCACCAATACATAACTTCTTCTATAACATTAGCACCAATACATAACTTTGTCTATAACATTAGCACCAATACAAAACTTTGTCTATAACATTAGCACTAATACAAAACTTTGAAATAACATTAGCACCAATACAACTTTGTCTATAACATTAGCACAATCATAACTTTGAATATAACATTAGCACAACATAATAACTTTGTCTATAACATTAGCACAATACAAAACTTTGCTTAACATTAGCACTAACACATAACTTTGTCTATAACATTGGCACAATACATAATCTGTCTAAACATTAGCACCAATACAAAACTTTGAATATAACATGCAACAATACATAACTTTGTCTATAACATTAGTACCAATACATAACTTTGTCTACAACATTAGCACCAATACATAACTATGTCTAAACATTAGCACCAATACATAACTTTGTCTATAACATTAGCACCAATACATAACTTTGTCTATAACATTGGCACAATACATAACTTTGTCTATAAATATAGCCAATACATAATCTTTGTCTATAACATTAGCACCAATACATAACTTTGTCTATAACATTAGCACCAATACATAACTTTGTCTATAACATTAACACCAATACAAAACTTTGTCTATAACATTAGCACCACTACAAATCTTTGAATATAACATTAGCACCAATACATAACTTTGTCTATAACATTAGCACCAATACAAAACTTTGAATATAACATTAGCACCAATACATAACTTCTTCTATAACATTAGCACCAATACATAACTTTGTCTATAACATTAGCACCAATAGAAATCTTTGAATATAACATTAGCACCAATACATAACTTTGTCTATAACATTAGCACAATACATAACTTTGTCTATAACATTAGCACCAATACATAACTTTGTCTATAACATTAGCACCAATACATAACTTTATCTACAACATTAGCAATATACATAACTTTGTCTATAACATTAGCACCAATACAAAACTTTGTCTAAATTAGCACTATACAAACTTTGAATATAACATTAGCACCAATACATAACTTTGTCTATAACATTAGCACCAATACATAACTTTGAATATAACATTGACTAATACATAACTTTGTCTATAACATTAGCACCAATACAAAACTTTGTCTATAACATTAGCACAATACATAACTTTGTCTATAACATTGGCACAATACATAACTTTGTCTATAACATTAGCACCAATACAAAACTTTGAATATAACGTTAACAATAATATGTATATGGCTCTTTTTCGTCTTTACAGACGGTCAATTGACAAGTGTTTTACTCTGACAACTTTACAGACGGTCAATTGACAAGTGTTTTACTCTGACAACTTTACAGACGGTCAATTGACAAGTGTTTTACTCTGACAACTTACAGACGGTCAATTGACAAGTGTTTTGATACAACTTTACAGACGGTCAATTGACAAGTGTTTTACTCTGACAACTTTACAGACGGTCAATAGACAAGTGTTTTACTGTGACAACTTTACAGACGGTCAATTGGCAAGTGTTTTACTGTGACAACTTTACAGACCGTCAATTGGCAAGTGTTTTACTGTGACAACTTCTGAGTGTTCGCTTTTCTCTCTTGTCGTTCAGTTCCTATATAACTCTTCTCAAAAGACTCTGCGCCCTTCGTAATTTGGCTTTCCACACAACTCTGTCATCAGCTAGTCCCTCCCATGTGCTGGGATCTATAGACAAGTTTTAAAGTTTTTCATTGAGGCTTTGCAGACATCTTTAAATCTGAGCAGTGGTCTGCCCTGGTGCCTCTTCCTCTTCGAAAGTTCACAGAACAACATTTGTTTTGGTATGCGGCAAGTTTTCATTCTTCTCACATGCTCCAACCATCTTAGTCGTCTACTGCTGAGCATGCCCATGATGGAAGGCAGTTTTGCACGTTGCTGTACTTCAGAGTTGGTTATCTTGTCGTACCACCTGATGTTCATAATCTTGCGGAGACATCGAAGGTGAAAGATGTTAAATCTCCTCTCGTGTCTTAAGTAGGCTGTCCATGTTTCTGAGCCATATAGTAAAGAACTAATTACACAGGCTCGATATATTTGAAACTTCATCTGCAATGTCAGTTTTGTGTTGTCCCACGCTCGATTTGATAGTTTGCCGAATGTAGTAGCCGCACTCCCTACACGAGCGTTGATTTCTTCATCAAGAGAAAGGCTGACAGTGACCATGGACCAGAGATAGCAGCATTTTTTAACTGGTGTCAGATGGTTACCATTTAAAGTGATATTTGTTGTGTTACCTCCTTGACATAGTACAACTGTTTTGGAGACACTTATTGTCAGAGAAAATAGGTCGCATGCCTTTGACAAATTGTTGATTAGGCATTGCAGTGTAGTCTCACCGTGGGCGACTAAGGCAGCATCGTCAGCGAAAAGGAGGTCCTTGAGAAGTATTTCCGTCGTTTTTGTCTTGGCTCTTAAGCGAGCCAAGTTAAACAGTGAACCATCAGATCTAGTGCGGATGAAAACATCACCATCAGCGTCCCTAAGGCGTGGTTCAAAAGGACTGCGAAGAAGATACCAAAGAGAGTGGGGCAAGGACACAGCCCTGCTTGACTCCACTCTTAACCTCAAAACTATCAGATGTGCTGCCATCGAACTGTATGCTGGCTTTCATGCCCTCATGGAAGGAGACAATCAATTGGAGCAACTTTGGGGGACAGCCAATATACTTCAGTATTTTATAAAGACTTGGCCTGCTGACTGTGTCGAATGCCTTAGTCAGATCCACGAAAGCAATACATAGAGGCTTGCTCTGCTCTCTGCACTTCTCTTGTAGCTGTCGAAGGGTAAATATCATGTCAGTTGTTGACCGTCCAGCTCTGAATCCACATTGTGACTCTGGAAGAACACGCTCCGCCAGTTTCTGTAGTCGTTTTGAAAGGACTAGTGCAAAAGCCTTGCCTGTTACACTTAGAAGGAGATGACTCTGTAGTTGACAACCCTTATCCCTTTTGTTTTTATTGAGGATTTCTGCAGGAATGTTGTCCAGTCCTGATGCCTTGCCATTTGAAAGTTTGTTGATTGCTTCGGAAAGTTCCTGCTCTGTGGGTTCGGTATCCAGCTCGGTTAGGCATGATGTTTCGGTATGATCTGATCGAGAGCTGGTGTGCTGGTTTCTCCACAGAGTAAAGATTGGAATAGTGTTCCACCCATCTTTCGAGCTGTTTGGTCATATCTGTTATTGGCTCACCTGTTTCTGATCTTAGTGGTGCAATTTTTGTTATGTTTGGTCCCAGAGCTACTCTGATATTTTCGTACATTGCCTTTGTGTTGCCCATATCTGCAGCATTTTGTATCGCAGAACATAGATTTGACCAGTATTCATTTGCACACCTCATTGACTCTCATTGCAATACGAATTTTGTGTGCAGAAGATGGTCCTTTGAACTTTGCGAGGTTTTGTTTTGGTAATTTATTAGGGCTCTTTTCTTTTTCTCAAGTAGAGGGCTTAGGGTTGTTTCATTTTGTCCCACCCAGTCTGTGTTGGAGAATTTCTTGGTGCCAAGGAGTCAATCTCCCCCATGAGGCCATTACCTTGTAGTGGTGAGGGGGCTTGCGTACCTCAGGGACCCGGAGAGCTATGCTGGCAGGGTTACCCAAGCCGGGAAGGTCGAAGGAGAGAGGTGACTAAATGTGGTCTCCTGGTCCTCCAGGTTGGGATTGTGCGATGGGTTACTACCCATCCATTTAAAAACAGTAGTTACAGAAACCAAAAACAAATTGTTCAAAACTAACTCGAGTCTCGGAAGGACTAGGGCTCCATGCAGGAGACAGATGCAGCGCAGCAGCCAAACCCGCAAGGAAGCTGACGTGCTGACGACCCTTTTTCGGCCGCAGACAACAAAGATAGAAGCACCCAAGTTGATTACACAGAAGAAGTCCAACCTTGTAGGGATGTGGAATGTAAGGACACTGCTAGAGACAGGCAGATGTGCACAAGTGGTGAAGGAGATGCATCGGTACAAGCTTACGTTGCTGGGAATGTGAAACAAGGTGAATGCCTTTGGGGAAACAAGACTCAGACGGGAGAAACGCTGCTCCATTCGGTCAAAGAAAATGAAGATGATCCTCGGGAAGCCGTGGTGGCCTTGATGATGACAAAGGAAGCAAGCAAAAGTCTGATGGAATGGTAACCAGTGTCGGACTGCATTATTAGTGCAATGTTCGTATCTAGGTTCCAGAAGACCTACATAATTATGTGTTATGCACCGACGAACGATGTAGAGGAGGTGGAAAAAGACCATTTCTATGCACACCTACAGGCAACTGTGGACAAAGTACCAAAGCACGACATGCTGATTCTCATGGGGATTTGAATGCCAAGGTGGGCAAGAAACATTGGCAGAGAAAAAGAGATGGGAGTAAATGGTCTTGGAAGCATGAACGAAAATGGTGAGATATTTGCAGACTTCTGTGCCTCCAATGAGCTTGTCATTGGGGGTACACTCTTTCCACATCGAAGATGCCATAAGGCAACATGGATCTCGCCAGACCATCGGACGGAAAACCAGATCGACCATATGGCAATTCGCCAACGATGGAGAGCATCATTACAAGATGTTAGAGTGAAGAGAGGAGCAGACATAGGATCTGATCACCATCTGGTAACTGTAAATTAAAATGAAACTATCGGCAAAGAAGAAACAACAAAGTACATGAATCAAGTTTGATGTCAAGAAACTCCAATCGCAGGCCACAAAAGAAGTCTTCCAGATTGCTCTAAAGAACCGTTTCGAGGCACTACAGACAACAGAAGAGGAAGGTACAGTGGAGAGTAGGTGGAACACCTTAAAGCAGGCGACGGTTGGAGCCTGTGAAATAAATACTTGGGAGACCATCATCAATCAGGAAACCCTGGATCACGGACGAAACATGGCAGAGGGTGGAGGAGAGGAAAAAGCTGAAACAAGAAGTAAACCAGTCACGAACAAGACAGCAAAACAGGCGGCAGCAAACAAATATAACGAGATGGCTAGAGAGGTAAAAAGACAGCTGAGAAACGACAAAAGAGCATTTATAAATGAGATAGCAGAAGAGGCAGAGACAGCAGCCAGCAAAGGTGACCTTAAGGCTCTCTATGAGACAACCAGATTGTTGAGTGGGAGGAAAAATAAGCAGAGCAGGCCAGTGAGAGATAAGACTGGAAAACTTTTGACTAAAATTGATGAACAACTGGGGCGCTGGAGAGAGCATTTCCAGGAAGTGTTAAAGGACCTCCCCCACTAAACCCACTAGATTTAAAGCAAGGAGACCCGCTGACATAAACGTAGGGAGATCACAACACAGGAAATCCGCAATGCCTTGAGAAACTTGGAAAAAGGGCAAGGCGGCAGGAGTTGATAATATCCAGGGAAGCTCCTCACTGCTAGGCCTTCTTTTTGGTGTAAATGTCCCGGTGTTCCAGTGATTATGTTGAGTCTCCCGAGTCTGGTGGGGTTTGATCCGCAAGATTTTCCTCATTTATTTTAGCACCAATTACAGCGTGATCACCAGCAATTATTTTTAACACCCGCGTGATCTATGCTGACGGAATCCGCGCTGCTGTGATAGTATCAATTGTTTTTGCTCCAGGTGCCATATATGTCTTCTATTAAGAAGCCTCTCCATCACTTCCAACACACCTAAATAGGCTAATTGGTCTACTGCTGGTTGGATCGAATCTGTCTTTTCCTTCTTTTAGATTGGTCACTGTGATAGCTTCTTTCTATTCACTATGTATTTCTGTGACTTTCCAGTTAGCATTCAAAACTTTTAGTAGTTTTTTATTGGCTTTTGGGCTTAGTTTGATGAGCATCTCATTTGTGATGTCATCCTTTCCTGATGACTTATTAAAGTTAAGACCATGAAGTGCTTCTTCAACTCACCTATAGTAAAATAAGATATCATATGTTCTTCTGGTGTCGTGGGTGAGTACTGAAGGATTCCCTCTCTTCCATTACCATATTCAGTTTTTCATGGGGTATGCTGACTGGCTTACTCGGGCGTAGTTTTCAACAAAAATTTTTCCCAGCTCTAATATTTTTCTCTCTGTAGTTAGTCTCGGGAGCAGAGCAGGACCAAGAATCCGTTATCCCATTCCTTATTTTGTGGGTCGTTGCATCATGTTATGCGCCTTACGGCTTGGTGCATCCGGTTCTGCAAACATTTGTTTAGGGTTAGCTTTTCCTAGTCGTTGATTGCTACGCAACAATGCTACGCAACAATCCTGCAAGGGAGCAGATTCTACCCATCAGCATCGCAATCCAAATTGAAAAAAGCATAAAAACACACCAATCATATATTAATTATAGAATATGTGCGTTTTATGCAAATTTTTTAAAAACCACGATACAGAATCAGAATATAATTTCTTAGTTAAAGGCACCGTCCTTACACACAACAGTCAGCCGCCGTTTTGAAAACCGGAAGACATGTGTAATATTGAAGAATGTTCTATGACACAATCTGGAGTGGTATATTGAATAAATTCTGAAACTTATTTTAAAAACGTTTTTTCGTGCTTCTAAATGCTGGCTATAAACTAGAATATCGACACCAGTTGTTTCCATTGAAGACAGATTTGAAAACTGATAAAATTGTCACAAGTTAATACAACTCAAGTTTTGACATGAACACAGAAATAATTGCATTTGCTTTGATCAAATTAGAATCATTTACGTATAGTTGTAAGTTCGTTTCATTAAATCTGTTGTACAAATCTGTCAGATAAGCAATATTGCTATAATCTTTCTATAAAATCTATCTAAAAGAATCATTTTTGTTTTCCAAAACAACTTTGTTATTGATTTAAAAAATTTCCCTAACATCATTTTAGAGAGGTACCTGTTGACATCCAACGAACTTCTGTGTGCAATAGTAAACATTTGATGTCTTGTCGTTTCCATCACAAAGTTTCTAAATAATTTTTCATCAAGAGTATTTTCTTCTGTCATGTTACTAATATAATTACATACTGTGGGGGAGCGATGAAGACAATTACTGAGATTTTGGAACAAACATTGTCGGTAAATTACGTAATGCGACTACATTTGGAACAGTTTTTTTCAAATATGAAATCAACTAGCTGTAGGGTCCAACCATTGCAAGCACCATGGCACACAAGATATTATTCAGGGCATTCTTTTTCTTAAAAAAGGTACCCAATACGTCAAAATAGATTTTCTTTAATTGTCCGTTTCTAATACTCTGCAAATAAAAGTTTTTTAAAAAATGTTTTGTTTTATGAAGCAAACACACACCAGAAGTAAAGACATATTTGCTGGTAAAGAAGACGCATCGAGTATAAAAAGCTTCAAATTTGTCTTCTAAACATCATTTCAACAATTTATCTCTACACTGTGTTATTTCTCAATGAGACTTAAATTTCAGACCGTGGGGATGAGTAGAGAACGCAGAACCTCACCACAGCTGGTAATATCAATTCTTCACAATATTGTGCAGTTTTTCAGATTTAGGGAAGAGGAAATTTTTCATGAAGAGGTAACCCATCATTTTCTAGTTTTACTGCCACCGAAACCATACAGCCAAAGCTGACGTCTCGAATGTTGTTCTCTAAGCTTGAAGATACATTTTCATCTTTTCTACCAGGATGTATTTTGCTGACATGTTCTTCTAATCGCGGAGGTTTCATATCTTCATGTGAAAACATCTTGTAACAATTCAGACACATTGGTAACGTCTTGTTTGTGTGTGATTGAGTAAACATATTTCAAATACTAACATCATATTGTCTGAATGTTTTCTTGATTCCAACACAACCTGGCACAACATGGTAGATTATGTCTATTGTATTATTAATTGTTGCGTGTGGGCAGGATCAGCGTAACTTTGAATATTCTACTTAGGGGCGGCGGGTCCTCAACGCCCCCAAAATTTATTTTTTCAACCCAGCCCCTTCCAACTCTGAGCTCCCCTGGTGAGCGGTACCGCCCCAGTTGGGAACCATTGCTCTAGATAATCGTTTGATATCGTTATATAGTACCTTTGGGCCCAATGGGTTCAACATACTACATTCCTATGTTTCTTACTACTTATATCTTTATATGGTAACTTGCGACCTCATGGACAACACACTACATTCCTATGTTACCTTGCGACCTCATGGACAACACACTACATTCCTATGTTACCTTGCTACCTCATGGACAACACACTACATTCCTATGTTACCTATGACTCATGGACAACGTACTACATTCCTATGTTTCTACTACTTATATCTTTATATGGTACCTCAGACCATGGACAACACACTACATTTCTATGTTACATTGCGACCTCATGGACAACACACTACATTCCTATGTTACCTGGACCTTCATGGACAACACACTACATTCCTATGCATCATAATACTGTCTGTTCTCATGTTCCATATTCTATATATGTGTGTGTATATTAAATGTATATTTTATATATTTATATTTGATTTTACCTTCTTTATACACTTCTGTTGTTGTTGTTTTTAGTATTTATTTCATTATTCGTTTTTAGTCATAGATTTTCATGTTAGGGCCACTATGAACTTATTATTAGATTCTACATGTTGTGTGCTGTCTGTGAGAAGTGACATTTTTCACATCTCTTGTATCATTTGCTTGATAAAGGCCTTGAGATCGAAACGTTGCTGTGTATTTTATTGTTTTTATTTTGTAACACTACAGTACTTTGTTTTTAGTAATTGCCATTGCTACATAGACTTATTGCAGTCTTTCCATATATCAACACATATTTATATACATCATTATCCGGCAGGCGTAGGCGATCATAGATCTCCACAAATCTATGTCGTTGGTGTTTGCTATCAACTCAAATGTTGACGCTCTACCGTGCCATGAAGTTACCTATCCAAATTTTCTCTCTGTCTTCCTCTCGTCTACCCTCGATTTTACCGGTTGTCACAATGTGTTCTAAACCTCTCTCCTCACCACATGCCCGAACAAATGACTGCCTCTTTCTTATATTGATGTTAAGCTTTCTCTGTGTCTTGATCTTGTTCAGCATCTCAACATTAGTCATTTTAAAAGTCCATGGGATTCTCATCATTCTTCTATAAAACCACATTTATGTGGCCTACAGTGATTTTTCGATCCGTATGTTCATTGTCCATGACTTGCATCCGTATGTCAGTATTGGTTCTATGTGGCACTGAATAACTCGCATTCTGATCGGGATTGACAAGGACTTGTTGCAGATAATGCATCTCATCTTCAGGAATGATGTTTTCGCTTGTCCTATTCTGCTCTTTATTTTTCTGATCGGCATCTGCCATCTGATGTTACCAGGACTCTGAGGTATTTAAATTGCCAAATTTGTCCTTGATTGGTCCCATTTACTGTGATGGTGCTTTTGGCAAAATCTGTTTTTTTGATATGAACATAATTTTGTCTTCTTAATATTCAAACTGAGTTTTTTGTTACTTTCGTCACAACATTTAACATAGGTGTTTAAAAAAGGGCCCGTCTATGCAAAATTTGACCACATAGTTAAAAGAGGCGAGGAAAAACACTGTTTATGAAGGCATAAAAAAACCCGCTATATAAACTTTTCTTATCCCACACTGTGAGACAAAACAGGATTTGAGAACAGAAAAAAATGATCACAATTTTGAAATTAGTTCATTGAACATAGTACACAGTTTATCGTGACGACATGTACAAACTCCATGACGTATTTCACATTTTCTTCTCTCAGAAATAACTGGTTATTGGTTACTAAACTGACGTCATTGCACTCCGGCAAACCCATAGGTGCTAGTCTCCCCAACAGATATCGAAGAGTACATACGATGGTTCCGTGGTCGCGGGATTAAACACCCCTCTCCTACCTCTCAGGCATCCAGTTCGATTGAACAAAGGTAATTCCAAACTGTTAAACGCTTGATCGATTCAACATCGATTTTAGTGTCCTATCCAACAGAGAGCCCTAAGAGACCAAGAATATCCCCTTATCCATCTTCAACTCCCCAACAATTGATGCTGTTGATGCAAGCCTGTCCGCTCTCTCATTACCGTAAACACCGCATGCCCAGGACAGTATATCCACGTAAGCCCCTGGAGGTTAGAAACTTCTAGACGACATCCACTCATACCGAAACCTGCCCTTGGATCTTGAAGCATCGACTGAGAGTCAGATACAAAAACCCGCCCCAGTAAATGAAGCCCCAGAAACCAAACGGAGGGCAGCAGTAACGGCCTCCAACCCCCATTCCATACTAAAGAGTTGTCCGTATCCCCTTCCCCGCCCGCAACAACCCTACCATGCGCATTAGCCAAGAAACCCCAGCCGGATTTCTCACCACGTTGAACCGACCCATCGGTAAATACAACAACATCATCATCCCTTGCATTATCTTCTATCAGCTGCTTAACTGTTAGATCGCCTTCATGTTGCCCCAACCCTACATTCTTTTCCAAGAGTAATGATAACGTTGAGATAGTTCATCATGCTTCCATCTGTTGGGATCCATTTTTCCCCCTTTTTGCGGGAGTCGCAACCGAGTCACCTGGCCAATCGTTCTCTCACCCGGGGGCCATCCACGACATACCACGCTTGATTTCGTCCCCTTTAAAACATCATTAGTGTTTTTGTGAAGTGATGTCTCTTATCCGAAGTAACCCACATATGCCTTGGTAGGGGGATTGCATGACGGGAGCGTAGGACAAAAGGGCCCACATATCTCATCTTCACAATGGGGTTTTCTAGTCAGCCAGAACTATACGCATACCTTCATTCTGAACCCGTTCAAGTCGTTCACATTGTGATCTTGATATCGTAAGAATCCGAGTCCGTAATCTACCACCGACATTACCAGTCGATCGAACAAAAGGGCAAGTAGTCTCTGCCAAGGTGTGCGGCCACCATAACTTTGAGAGCCGCAAGACCACGCTTGAAACGTTGTATCGTCTGTTCAATATGGTGTTTGAAGATAGACTACGATCAAAGGTTATTCCAAGATAGGGGAAGCCTGTCTCTGCGCTCGATGGTTGTTATCAAAGATTCACAGGGTAGGTCAGCCTGACGATGTGATTATTCAACGAGCACCACAACATACACGTTTTTTCAGGATTGACCTTGAGAGCGAGACTTCTACACCAAACCCGAGATGTGCAAGTTTTCTGAATGTCGTCAACCATCTCTGTCTATCTGACCAGTCCTATATATTATTAAGATATCATCTGCAAATGTCAATGTCCGACCCAACCCGGGTTTGGCTGAATTTAGCTACATTTGCTGTGAAAATATTAAACAACACGGGTGATAGAGGAGAACCCTGGGGTAATCCCGGGCTTTGAGCAGGACCCTGATGCCCATTTTCCCTAAACGGAGTGCAACGGTTCTTCCATTAAAGAAGCACTATCCAGTTTCCCAGCCAAGGATTAACTTACATTTAATCAAAGACCCACCATTATTGAATAATTCACCTTGTTATAAGCATCCTCCAAGTCGATGGCCACAGCAACAGTCTCCTGCTTGGATTGGAAGCCTTCATAAACATCATATGCAAACGTGCCAGCATTGTTCCATGTCCCTTTCATTGGCCGGTAGCTACCCAGTGTCAGGGGGAATGTGGTCATTCTCCAAGTGACACATTACCTTCTGGCCACTATCTTCTAGTAATTTGCCATATAACATTTTGCAAGGTGAATGGGTAGCTGCTGAGCAGTTTAGATCCTTCCCATGTTTGTGGGGGTGTAAATAACTATGAAGCCAACTGGGTACCACAGATTCTGTACACTTTTATTAAAATCCACCACAACCTGATTAATAACAGTCTCGTCCAGCTGTTTTATTTATGATATTGGACACCATCAGGCCCTGGAGAGGTGCTGTGGGTTGCCTTGAGTGCATTAACAACATCCTCCTTTGTTAAAGTCAATGTAAGGTTCTCCAGAGCCAGTAATATCAGAAGAGCACTTTTCATATGGCGTCGTTTATCACCTTTTTTGTCTGTTCCACGAAACAGAAGAAAAACCCCGCCCTTTTCTGCATCTGTTGTCAAGACGGATCCTGACGAGTCACGTAAAGCAGGAAAAGACTGGTTTGGGATTCCCCCTGTTCATTTTGCGATGAAACTGCCAGAATTGATATAGAGACTTGTCCACAGACTTGCGAGAAAGTCTCCCATAACCCCTTGGCCTCACTAGCCAATACCCCTTTTGGAAACCCCAGGGTTTGGAAATAGCAAATCTTTCAGCCACTCACACATAAATTTTTAGGCGCCTTCTGTGCCCCTTTTGCCATGACTTTGTAGCAGCCTCTTTTTCCAGCCATGCTTTTCAAATTTTCACCCCCCAAGGTGGTTGCAGGAAAGGAGTCCCAGCAGCTTCTTCTGGCAGTCTGTCGAGCATACGTAATGGGTTTTCGTGATCAGAGTGGATGGCGTACTGAAAAGACAGATTTGGGTCTTCTGTGTCGCAAATTATTGGCCTTATTAAGAAGAACAACGCAGGGGAGATCACTATCTTGAGCCCCAAGAACATTCCATCGAGCAAAAGTAGCATCAGTTGTGGGGATGTGCTGTGATCAATGACACCATCAGTGTCCTCAGGTCTAGAAGCTAACCGAGTTGGGCGGCCGTCATTCAATATCGTCAAGTCAGAGTTAGTAGAGCAGAACTCAAAGCGATGCCCTGTCTATTCTCGGTAGGGTTTCCCCACCTTTGATCGTGCATTGAAATCCCCCGCATAAGAAACTTTGGGCGTGGTACATCTGAGAGTTTCTCAAGGAAATCCCAGTTATCTTCAATATGGAGTTTGTCCACATGGGCGTACACATTATAGATTCGCCATACGTGATCACGAATTGTTAATTGAATTCCTTGTAATTCCACACCCTCGGGAAAGAAGTCAGGCGTGCAAGGCAGTTGTGGGGAAGGGCCCTGTTTACATAGATAGCCTGACCGTCCTACCCGGGTTCACTGGGAGGAAATAACATTTAAATCCTGGACACTCAAGGGCTTTTATCCTGCTGGGTTTGGGTTTTCCCGAATCATGAAAATGTCGAAGTCATAGACTAGCTTCTGTAGAATTGGTCCTCTCTGTTTTGCACTTTGACAATTTCCGAGCCAATGAGATATTTCAGAGCAAGTTTTTTCTGTCTTTTCTTCAAACTGTCTCTGTCCAGCTTGTCTCTTACGTCCATTTCTCTCTCTCTTACCTCTTCTTTGTATGCATATTTTCTTGTCTGATCTGCTGGAGGACCAGTCAACTATAAGTCAGAAATAACTGCTTCACTGTAACTTGAATAAACGTTCTATATATAGATTTCTAGGGGAGCGAAACATGGACAAACAAAATACTTACTTTACAAAGCAAAAAGAAATAGTAATACACAGCAATGTTTCAAAACCCAAAAAAAAACATTTTGTTCGCTGTGTATTGTTATTGTTTGTATACTTGTAAAACTAAAGTAATTTATATCTATAATATATATATATATATATGTTGGAAAATGATTAAAGATATAGAAAGAAGTGAATGTTTGAAAATAGATGTCTGTGAAAAAAAATGAAAATAAAAAGTAAAAAGGAACGAATTCAGGAGAAGTGATAAAATCTGAGAAATGTCAACCACTAGTGACAACTGTTATAAGAAAGAGAAGATGTAGATATGTTGACACACCTTGAGAAGAAATGTCTGGTCAACCACTAGTGACAACTCTTATAAGAAAGAGAAGATGGAGATATGTTGGACATACCTTGGGAAGAAATGTCTGGTCAACCACTAGTGACAACTGTTATAAGAAAGAGAAGATGGAGATATGTTGACACACCTTGAGGAGAAATGTCTGGTCAACCACCAGTGACAACTGTTATAAGAAAGAGAAGATGGAGATATGTTGGGTATACTTTGAGAAGAAATAATCAACGAATATCAAAGCAGGCATTGAAGTGGGATGCAAAGGGTTCAAGAAAGAGAGGACGACCTAAGGAGTGATGATGAAACTAGAAAGACGATTACACTGTAACCAAGATTAGAAATAGTAGATCTAATATAGAACACAACAGATTAGAAAAAGTAGATCTAATATAGAACACATCAGAGATAGATACAGTTAGAATCTAATATAGAACACATCAGAGATAGATGCAGTTAGAATCTGATATAGAACACATTAGAGATAGGTATAGTCAGAATCTAATATAGAACACATCAGAGATAGATACAGTTACAATCTAATATAGAACACATCAGAGATAGATACAGTTAGAATCTGATATAGAAAACATCAGAGATAGATACAGTTAGAATCTGATATAGAACACATCAGAGATAGATACAGTTAGAATCTGATATAGAACAAATCAGAGATAGATACAGTTAGAATCTGATATAGAACACATCAGAGATAGATAGAGTTAGAATCTAATATAGAACACATCAGAGATACAGTTAGAATCTAATATAGAACACATCAGAGATAGATACAAGTTAGAATCTAAATAGAACACATCAGAGATAGATACAGTTAGAATCTAATATAGAACACATCAGAGATAGATACAGTTAGAATCTGATATAGAACACATCAGAGATAGATACAGTTAGAATCTAATATGGGAACACATCAGAGATAGATACAGTTACAATCTAATATAGATTGATTATTGGTTATTGGTTACTAATCTGACGTCATTACACTCCGGGCAGACCCATAGGTGTTCAGTCTCCACCAACAGGTATAAAAGAGTATGCATACTGATGGTTCCTGTGGCTCGCTGATTAAACACACCTCTCACTCTCCCTCTCAGGCATCCAGTTCGACTTGAACAACGGGTAATTCCAAACTGCCTAAATCGTTTGATCGATTCAACATCGATTTTAGTGTCCTCACCCAACAGACAGTCGCGAAGAGACCGAAGAATATCCCCCTATCCATCTTCAACTCCCCAACAATCAATGCTGTTGATGCAAGCCTGTTCGCTCTCTCATTACCGTAAACACCCGCATGCCCAGGACAGTATATCCACGTAAGCCGCTGGAGGTTGAAACTTCTATAGACGACATCCACTCATACCGAAACCTGCCCTTTGGATCTTGTGAAGCATCGACTGAGAGTCAGATACAACAACTGCCCCAGTAAATGAAGTCCCAGAAATCCAATGGAGGGCAGCAGTAACGGCCTCAACCTCCATCCTCATACTAGAAGTAGATGTCCTGATGCCCCCACTTGCTCTGCAACAACCCTACCATGCAATTAGCCAAGAAACCCCAGCCGGATTTCTCACCACGTTGAACCGACCCATGGTATATACAACATCATCATCCTTGCATTATCTTCTATCAGCTGCTTAACTGCTAGATCAGCCTTCATGTTGCCTCAATCTCTACATTCTCTTCCAAGAGTAATTATAACGCTGAGATAGTTGGTCATGCTACCATCTGTTGGGATCCATTCTTCCCCTTTTGGTAGTGTCGCAACCGTAGTCACCTGGTCAATTGTTCTCTCAGCCTGGGCCATCCACAACATGCCACGCTTGATTCTCGTGCCCTTAACATCATTAGTATTCTTGTGTAGTGAATGTCTCTTATCCGCAGTAACTGGCATATATGCCTTGGTTTGGGCGATTGCATGACGGAAGCGTAGTGACAGAAGTCCAAGCATATATCTCATCCTCACAATAGGGGTATCTCTAGTGCAGCCAGGACGATACGCATACCTTCATTCTGAACCCGTTCGAGTCGTTCACATTGTGATCTTGATATCGTAAGAATTCCGAGTCCGTAATCTACCACTGACATTACCAGTTGATCGAACAAAAGGACAAGTAGTCTCTACTCAGGGGTGCACACCATAACTTTGAAACCGCAAGACCACGCTGCACCGTTGTATCGTCTGTTCAATATGGTGTTTGAAAGATAGACTACGATCAAAGGTTATTCCAAGATAGCGCAGCCTGTCTCTGCCTCGATGGAGTTCATCAAGATTACACAGGGTAGGTCAGCCTTGACGATGTGATTATTCAACGAGCACCACAACATACACGCTTTTCAGGATTGACCTGAGAGCGAGACTCTCTACACCAACCGAGATGGTATGCAATGTTTTCTGAATGTCGTCAACCATCTCTCGTCTATCTGACTCAGTCCTATATATTAACTCTTTCCACGCTATAGCCGCACACTGCAGCCAGCGACTTCTATTTCACGCTTTAAGCCGCACACTGCGTCATCAAGATGTTTCGTTCGCCGTTCGAGTTGTTTCGTTTGTACAAGTCTTTCTAGTTTTAATTTTTACTAATTTTAGTTTTTAATAGTATTCTTTAGGTTCCTTCACTTTAATAGGTCACTTTCTTTCAATTTCATCGTTCATTCACCAACGTTTCGATTTGTTTCAAGTTTATTTGTTGTTGCTACAGACGCAGTATTTGTAAACAGTTCAATGTGGGACCAGGCCTTTCATGTAATAAGCGTCCCATGCGTGTATCAGGCGAGCAGGCGCTGATTTTTTATAGAAAAATGCATGGACATTTCAGATTATAGTAGTATTATAAGTAGTATTAGTAATGATTCTGATCCAGAATATAACATGGAATCAGGCAGACGATCATCATAATATAATGGCTATCAAAGCCCCACAGGAGCTTGATGTCAACTTTTCATCATATCTTCATTTCTATTGGGTATATTATATAAAATTTTGCCCGGACTTCACAATTGGATTACAAAATGATTTCTAGAAGCAATAGGGACACATTTTGAAGATGCTGTTATAATGTCAAGTAAGTGTTGCATATGTCACTAAGAATTTATAATTTTTTCTATTTATGTTGTCATTTTTGCCCCAGTTTCTTCTAAAATATTCCATGTATTGCTATTTAACTTGTTATTCTAATAAGTTGTCCAGTTTTCTTCAAATTAGTATATGATAAGATATATATGTTTATTTATTGATGAGTAGTTATGATTTGAAAAACCCCATTGCATTTTTATCTCCTTAAATTAAATGTGTACAACTGCGGAAATAACTGGGCATGGAAGAGATATCATCTGCAAATGTCAATGTCCGAATCCAGGGTTTACTGAATTTTTAGCTACATTTGCTGTGTAAATATTAAACAACACGGGTGATAGAGGATAACCGTGGGGAATCCCGGCATAAACGTGCAGGATCTGATGTCCATGTTCTAAACGAGTGCAACGGCTTCTCCATTAAAAAGCAGCTACCCAGTTTACCAGCCAAGGATTAACTTTACATTTAATCAAGGCGCACCATTATTGAAAAATTCACTTGTTATAAGCATCCTCCAAGTCGATGGCCACACAACAGTCTTTTGCTTGGATTGAAGCCTTCATAACATCTTGCAAACGTGCCACCATTGTAAATGCCCCTTTCATTGGCCGATAGCTACCCAAAGTGCCGGAGGATGTGGTCACTCTGTAACACATTCCCTTTTCTGGAAACTATCTTCTAGTAATTTGCCATATACATTTTGCAAGGTGAGTATGCAGTAGCTGCTGAGCAGTTTAGGATCCTTCCCAAGTTTGTGGAGCGGTCAAATAACTATGAAGCCAATCCTCGGGTACAAAATTCTGTACACTTTTTAAATCATCCAACTGCATTAATAACACACAGCTGTTTGATGTGATGATATTGGGCACCATCAGGCCCTGGAGCGGTGCTGTGGCTTGCCTTGAGTGCATTAAAAACATCCTCCTTTGTTATTAAGTCAATGTAAGGTTCTCCAGAGCTAGTAATATCCGCAGAACATTATGATATTATGGCGGTCAGTTTTATCACCTTTTTCTGTCTGTTCCACGAAACGATGAAGGAACCCCGCCCTTTCTGCATCTGTTGTCAAGACGGCTCCTGACGAGTCACGTAAAGCAGGAAAAGACTGGCAGGTATTCCTCCTGTTCATTTGGATGAAAAATGCCAGGGAAATTTATATAGAGACTTGTCACCACAGACTTGCGATGAAAGTTTTATAAAACCCCCTCTTTGCCTCACTAGCCAAGACTTTGAAATCCCAGTGGCTTTGTAACGAATAGCGACGTTTCATCCACATCCCATATTTCTAGTGTTCTTTTGGGCTTCTGCCATGACTTTGTAGGCCCTCTTTGCCAGCCATGCTTTTTTAACATTTTCATTCCACCAAGTGTTGAGAAAGTAGTGCTAGCAGTTTTCTTTCTGGCAGTCTGCCGCAGTATACCTTATAGGTTTTCGTGATCAGAGTGGCATGGCGTGTACTGAAAGACAGATTTGGGCCCTCTGTATCTCAAATTTTTGGCCTTATTAAGAAGAAAACGCAGGAGATGATCACTTTCTTGAGCCCTGAGAACATTCCATCGAACAAAAGTAGCATCAGTTGTGGAGATCAGTGCCAGATTATTGAAACCATCAGTGTCCTCAGGCCCAGAAGCTAATCGGTTGGGCTGCCGTCATTCAATATCGTCAAGTCAGAGTTTAGTAGAGCAGAACTCAAAGCGTTGCCCTGTCTATTCTCGGTAGCGTTGCCCCACTCCTTTGATCGTGCATTGAAACCCCTGCTATAAGAAACTTTGGGGAGGTACATCTAAGAGCTTCTCAAGAAATCCCAGTTATCTGAAAATATGAGTTTGACCACATGGGCGTATACATTAGATTGCCATACCTGATCAGATTATTAATTGAATTCCTTGTAATTCCACACCCTCAGGTAAGAAGTCATGTTTGTCAAGGCAGTTGTGGGGAAGGCCATGTTTCACATAGATAGCCTGACCTCGTCCTACACCGGGTTCACTGGGAGTGAAATAACATTTAAATCCTGGACACTCAAGGGCTTTATCCTGCTGCAAGTTGGTTTCCTGAATCATGAAAATGTCGAAGTCATAGACTAGCTTCTGTAGAATTCCTCTGTTTGCACTTGACAATTTCAGTAGCCAATGCTAGATATTTCAGAGCAAGTCGATCTGTCTTTTTCTAAACCGTCTCTGTCAGCTCGTCTCTTACGTCTATTCTTTCTCTCCTCTACCTCTTCTTTTGTATGCATATTTTCTTTGATCTGCTGGAGGACGTCAATCTAATATAGAACACATCAGAGATAGGTACAGTTAGAATCTGATATAGAACACATCAGAGATAGATACAGTTAGAATATAATATAGAACACATCAGAGATATGTACAGTTAGAATCTAATATAGAACACATCAGAGATAGATACAGTTAAAATCTAATATAGAACACATCAGTGATAGATACAGTTAGAATCTGATATAGAACACATCAGACATAGGTATAGTTAGTCTGATATAGAACACATCAGAGATAGATACAGTTATAATATGATATAGAACACATCAGATATAGGTACAGTTAGAATCTGATATAGAAGACATCAGAGATAGATACAATTGAATCTGATATAGAACACATCAGAGATAGATACAGTTAGAATATGATATAGAACACATCAGAGATAGGTACAGTTAGAATATGATATAGAACACATCAGAGATAGATACAGTTAGAATCTGATATAGAACACATCAGAGATAGATACAGCTAGAATCTAATATAGAACACATTAGAATAGATACATTAGAATCTAATATAGAAACACATCAGAGACAGATATACAGTTGAATCTAATATGAACATATAGAGATAGATCAATTAGAATATGAAAAGAACACATCAGAAAATAGATTCAATTAAGAATCTGATATAGAACACACAGAGAAATTTTAAGTTAGAATCGATTAGAACACACTTTGATTTCTGTTTGATGAATTAAACTTGTTTATTAATCTTTCTATTGTCTGTGTTTTTGTTTTACATCTAGAATATACATCCACCGACATCCATCAACAATGATAGCCAAGGGACTTTGCTAAATTTTCATCTTCATGTTCTAGTCATCATCATTCCAGCCAAAAGTTAGGACTTTGTGGTTTCTTTATTTTATTTTATTGTTTCCTTTTTGATTCCTTCATTCCTTTAAAGACATGAATAATATTCTATATGTAATGAATAATTTTCTATATGTACATGAATAATATTCTATAATACATGAATAATATTCTATATGTACTGAATAATATTCATATGTACATGAATAATATTCTTATGCACATGAATAATATTCTATATGTAAAAGAATACTATTCTATAAGTACATGAATAATATTCTATAAGTACATGAATAATATTCTATATGTACATGAATAATATTCTATAAGTACATGAATAATATTGTATAAGTACATGAATAATATTCTATATGTACATGAATAATATTCTATATGTACATGAATAATATTCTATATGTACATGAATAATATTCTAAAGTACATGAATAATATTCTAAAAGTACATGAATAATATTCTATATGTACAAAAAATATTCTATAAGTACATGTATAATATTCTATATGTACATGAATAAAAATTCTATATGTCATGAATAATATTCTATATGTACATGAAATATTCTATATGTACATGAATATATTCTAAAATATGAAAAATATTCTATATGTACATGAATAATATTCTATATGTACATGAATAATTTCTATAGTACATGAATAATATTCTATATGTACATGAATACTATTCATATTTTACATGAATAATATTCTATATGTACATGAATAATATTCTATATGTACATGAATAATATTCTATATGTACATGAATAATATTCTATATGTACATGAATAATATTCTATATTACATAATAATATTTCTATAAGTACATGAATAATATTCTATATGTACATGAATAATATTCATATGTAAATGAAATATTCTATTTTACATGAATAATATTCTATAGTACATAATAATATTCTATATGTACATGAATAATATTCTATAAGTACATGAATAATATTCTATATGTACATGAATAATATTCTATAAGTACATGAATAATATTCAAATATTCATGAATAATATTCTATATGTACATGAATAATATCTATATGTACATGAATAATATTCTATATGTACATGAATAATATTCTATAAGTACATGAATAATATTCTATTTTACATAAATAATATTCTATATGTACATGAATAATATTCTATATGTACATGAATAATATTCTATATGTACATGAATAATATTCTATATGTACATGAATAATATTCTATAAGTACATGAATAATATTCTATATGTACATGAATAATATTCTATATGAGAATAATATTCTATATGTACATGAATAATATTCTATATGTACATGAATAAATTTCTATAAGTACATGAATAATATTTTATAATTACATGAATAATATTCTATATGTACATGAATAATATTCTATAAGTTACATGATAATATTCTATAAGTACATGAATAATATTCTATATGTACATGAATAATATTCTAAAAGTACATGAATAATATTCTATAAGTACATGAATAATATTCTATATGTACATGAATAATATTCTATAAGTACATGAATAATATTCTATATGTACATAGAAAATATTCTATATGACATGAATAATATTCTATAAGTACAGAATAATATTCTAAAAATACATGAAAAATATTCTATAAGTACATGAATAATATTCTATAAGTACATGAATAATATTCTATAAGTACATGAATAATATTCTCCTAAAATAACATAAACTCAACAAAACATACAATTAAATATTAGCTTTTTTAAAAAAAAAAGTTGATAATTTTTCCATAAAACAATAAAAAATTAAATAAAATTTAATTTGATTTTTAAAACTTGACATATACAACATCGAAAATGCGGAAATCATGAAGGCATTCTTTTTCCCATCTCATAGAATTTAGGTACCACGAACAACATGCTGTAGCAGTTCTCTGTTCACTGGTACAAGGTCCCAGGAAAAACAGGAGACAAAAATAGGATAGAAAAGTATCGAAATAAATAAATCAAGAAGGTCGAATGATGAATCCTGTGGTAGTAGCTACGTAAAACTTAATCCTTACATACGTCTACATTAAATTTCAACACCAAAGCCTCCTAATAGAACTTATACAAAGTTTATTTCTTGCATATCTGAATCAGGAAAATAAATGCATGTACCGACTTTCTATGTGATATGAGTCAACAAAAGAACATACATTGATCGTGCTATAAACCTTTACTGCAATAGAAGTAATCAATGGCTGACTAATAGGTCAACAAAAGAACATACATTGATCGTGCTATAAACCTTTACTGCAATAGAAGTAATCAATGGCTGACTAATAGGTCAACAAAAGAACATACATTGATCGTGCTTTAAACCTTTACTGCAATAGAAGTAATCAATGGCTGACTAATAGGTCAACAAAAGAACATACATTGATCGTGCTATAAACCTTTACTGCAATAGAAGTAATCAATGGCTGACTAATAGGTCAACAAAAGAACATACATTGATCGTGCTTTAAACCTTTACTGCAATAGAAGTACTCAATGTCTGACTAATATGTCAACAAAAGAACATACATTGATCGTGCTATAAACCTTTACTGCAATAGAAGTAATCAATGGCTGACTAATAGGTCAACAAAAGAACATACATTGATCGTGCTATAAACCTTTACTGCAATAGAAGTAATCAATGGCTGACTAATAGGTCAACAAAAGAACATACATTGATCGTGCTATAAACCTTTACTGCAATAGAAGTAATCAATGGCTGACTAATAGGTCAACAAAAGAACATACATTGATCGTGCTATAAACCTTTACTGCAATAGAAGTAATCAATGGCTGACTAATAGGTCAACAAAAGAACATACATTGATCGTGCTAAAAACCTTTACTGCAATAGAAGTAATCAATGGCTGACTAATAGGTCAACAAAAGAACATACATTGATCGTGCTTTAAACCTTTACTGCACTAGAAGTAATCAATGGCTGACTAATATGTCAACAAAAGAACATACATTGACCGTGCTTTAAACCTTTACTGCAATAGAAGTAATCAATGGCTGACTAATAGGTCAACAAAAGAACATACATTGATCGTGCTTTAAACCTTTACTGCAATAGAAGTAATCAATGGCTGACTAATAGGTCAACAAAAGAACATACATTGATCGTGCTTTAAACCTTTACTGCAATAGAAGTAATCAATGGCTGACTAATAGGTCAACAAAAGAACATACATTGATCGTGCTATAAACCTTTACTGCAATAGAAGTAATCAATGGCTGACTAATAGGTCAACAAAAGAACATACATTGATCGTGCTATAAACCTTTACTGCAATAGAAGTAATCAATGGCTGACTAATAGGTCAACAAAAGAACATACATTGATCGTGCTATAAACCTTTACTGCAAAAGAAGTAATCAATGTCTGACTAATAGGTCAACAAAAGAACATACATTGATCGTGCTATAAACCTTTACTGCAATAGAAGTAATCAATGGCTGACTAATAGGTCAACAAAAGAACATACATTGACAGTGCTATAAACCTTTACTGCAATAGAAGTAATCAATGGCTGACTAATAGGTCAACAAAAGAACATACATTGATCGTGCTATAAACCTTTACTGCAATAGAAGTAATCAATGGCTGACTAATAGGTCAACAAAAGAACATACATTGATCGTGCTATAAACCTTTACTGCAATAGAAGTAATCAATGGCTGACTAATAGGTCAACAAAAGAACATACATTGATCGTGCTTTAAACCTTTACTACAATAGAAGTACTCAATGGCTGACTAATAGGTCAACAAAAGAACATACATTGATCGTGCTATAAACCTTTACTGCAATAGAAGTACTCAATGGCTGACTAATAGGTCAACAAAAGAACATACATTGATCGTGCTATAAACCTTTACTGCAATAGAAGTACTCAATGGCTGACTAATATGTCAACAAAAGAACATACATTGACCGTGCTATAAACCTTTACTGCAATAGAAGTACTCAATGGCTGACTAATAGGTCAACAAAAGAACATACATTGATCGTGCTATAAACCTTTACTGCAATAGAAGTACTCAATGGCTGGCTAATAGGTCAACAAAAGAACATACATTGACAGTGCTATAAACCTTTACTGCAATAGAAGTACTCAATGGCTGACTAATAGGTCAACAAAAGAACATACATTGATCGTGCTATAAACCTTTACTGCAATAGAAGTACTCAATGGCTGGCTAATAGGTCAACAAAAGAACATACATTGATCGTGCTATAAACCTTTACTGCAATAGAAGTACTCAATGGCTGACTAATAGGTCAACAAAAGAACATACATTGATCGTGCTATAAACCTTTACTGCAATAGAAGTACTCAATGGCTGACTAATAGGTCAACAAAAGAACATACATTGATCGTGCTTTAAACCTTTACTGCAATAGAAGTACTCAATGGCTGGCTAATAGGTCAACAAAAGAACATACATTGACAGTGCTATAAACCTTTACTGCACTAGAAGTACTCAATGGCTGACTAATAGGTCAACAAAAGAACATACATTGACAGTGCTATAAACCTTTACTGCACTAGAAGTAATCAATGGCTGACTAATAGGTCAACAAAAGAACATACATTGACAGTGCTATAAACCTTTACTGCACTAGAAGTACTCAATGGCTGACTAATAGGTCAACAAAAGAACATACATTGATCGTGCTATAAACCTTTACTGCACTAGAAGTACTCAATGGCTGACTAATAGGTCAACAAAAGAACATACATTGACAGTGCTATAAACCTTTACTGCACTAGAAGTAATCAATGGCTGACTAATAGGTCAACAAAAGAACATACATTGATCGTGCTATAAACCTTTACTGCACTAGAAGTAATCAATGGCTGACTAATAGGTCAACAAAAGAACATACATTGACAGTGCTATAAACCTTTACTGCACTAGAAGTAATCAATGGCTGACTAATATGTCAACAAAAGAACATACATTGACCGTGCTTTAAACCTTTACTGCAATAGAAGTAATCAATGGCTGACTAATAGGTCAACAAAAGAACATACATTGACAGTGCTATAAACCTTTACTGCACTAGAAGTAATCAATGGCTGACTAATATGTCAACAAAAGAACATACATTGACCGTGCTTTAAACCTTTACTGCAATAGAAGTAATCAATGGCTGACTAATAGGTCAACAAAAGAACATACATTGATCGTGCTTTAAACCTTTACTGCAATAGAAGTAATCAATGGCTGACTAATAGGTCAACAAAAGAACATACATTGATCGTGCTTTAAACCTTTACTGCAATAGAAGTAATCAATGGCTGACTAATAGGTCAACAAAAGAACATACATTGATCGTGCTTTAAACCTTTACTGCAATAGAAGTAATCAATGGCTGACTAATAGGTCAACAAAAGAACATACATTGATCGTGCTTTAAACCTTTACTGCACTAGAAGTAATCAATGGCTGACTAATAGGTCAACAAAAGAACATACATTGATCGTGCTTTAAACCTTTACTGCAATAGAAGTAATCAATGGCTGACTAATAGGTCAACAAAAGAACATACATTGATCGTGCTTTAAACCTTTACTGCAATAGAAGTAATCAATGGCTGACTAATAGGTCAACAAAAGAACATACATTGACCGTGCTTTAAACCTTTACTGCAATAGAAGTAATCAAAGGCTGACTAATATGTCAACAAAAGAACATACATTGACCGTGCTTTAAACCTTTACTGCAATAGAAGTAATCAATGGCTGACTAATAGGTCAACAAAAGAACATACATTGATCGTGCTATAAACCTTTACTGCAATAGAAGTAATCAATGGCTGACTAATAGGTCAACAAAAGAACATACATTGACCGTGCTTTAAACCTTTATTGCACTAGAAGTACTCAATGGCTGACTAATAGGTCAACAAAAGAACATACATTGACCGTGCTTTAAACCTTTACTGCAATAGAAGTAATCAATGGCTGACTAATAGGTCAACAAAAGAACATACATTGATCGTGCTATAAACCTTTACTGCAATAGAAGTACTCAATGGCTGACTAATAGGTCAACAAAAGAACATACATTGACCGTGCTTTAAACCTTTACTGCACTAGAAGTACTCAATGGCTGACTAATAGGTCAACAAAAGAACATACATTGACCGTGCTTTAAACCTTTACTGCACTAGAAGTACTCAATGGCTGGCTAATAGGTCAACAAAAGAACATACATTGACCGTGCTTTAAACCTTTACTGCAATAGAAGTAATCAATGGCTGACTAATAGGTCAACAAAAGAACATACATTGACCGTGCTTTAAACCTTTACTGCACTAGAAGTACTCAATGTCTGGCTAATAGGTCAACAAAAGAACATACATTGACCGTGCTTTAAACCTTTACTGCAATAGAAGTACTCAATGGCTGACTAATAGGTCAACAAAAGAACATACATTGACCGTGCTTTAAACCTTTACTGCACTAGAAGTACTCAATGGCTGGCTAATAGGTCAACAAAAGAACATACATTGACCGTGCTTTAAACCTTTACTGCAATAGAAGTAATCAATGGCTGACTAATAGGTCAACAAAAGAACATACATTGATCGTGCTATAAACCTTTACTGCACTAGAAGTACTCAATGTCTGGCAAATAGGTCAACAAAAGAACATACATTGACCGTGCTTTAAACCTTTACTGCAATAGAAGTACTCAATGGCTGACTAATAGGTCAACAAAAGAACATACATTGACCGTGCTTTAAACCTTTACTGCACTAGAAGTACTCAATGTCTGGCTAATAGGTCAACAAAAGAACATACATTGACCGTGCTTTAAACCTTTACTGCAATAGAAGTACTCAATGGCTGGCTAATAGGTCAACAAAAGAACATACATTGACCGTGCTTTAAACCTTTACTGCACTAGAAGTACTCAATGTCTGGCTAATAGGTCAACAAAAGAACATACATTGACCGTGCTTTAAACCTTTACTGCACTAGAAGTACTCAATGTCTGGCTAATAGGTCAACAAAAGAACATACATTGACCGTGCTTTAAACCTTTACTGCAATAGAAGTAATCAATGGCTGACTAATAGGTCAACAAAAGAACATACATTGACCGTGCTTTAAACCTTTACTGCACTAGAAGTACTCAATGTCTGGCTAATAGGTCAACAAAAGAACATACATTGACCGTGCTTTAAACCTTTACTGCACTAGAAGTACTCAATGTCTGGCTAATAGGTCAACAAAAGAACATACATTGACCGTGCTTTAAACCTTTACTGCAATAGAAGTACTCAATGGCTGGCTAATAGGTCAACAAAAGAACATACATTGACCGTGCTTTAAACCTTTACTGCACTAGAAGTACTCAATGTCTGGCTAATAGGTCAACAAAAGAACATACATTGACCGTGCTTTAAACCTTTACTGCACTAGAAGTACTCAATGTCTGACTAATAGGTCAACAAAAGAACATACATTGACCGTGCTTTAAACCTTTACTGCAATAGAAGTACTCAATGGCTGACTAATAGGTCAACAAAAGAACATACATTGACCGTGCTTTAAACCTTTACTGCAATAGAAGTAATCAATGTCTGACTAATAGGTCAACAAAAGAACATACATTGACCGTGCTTTAAACCTTTACTGCAATAGAAGTAATCAATGGCTGACTAATAGGTCAACAAAAGAACATACATTGACCGTGCTTTAAACCTTTACTGCAATAGAAGTAATCAATGTCTGACTAATATGTCAACAAAAGAACATACATTGACCGTGCTTTAAACCTTTACTGCAATAGAAGTAATCAATGTCTGACTAATAGGTCAACAAAAGAACATACATTGACCGTGCTTTAAACCTTTACTGCAATAGAAGTAATCAATGGCTGACTAATAGGTCAACAAAAGAACATACATTGACCGTGCTTTAAACCTTTACTGCAATAGAAGTAATCAATGTCTGACTAATATGTCAACAAAAGAACATACATTGACCGTGCTTTAAACCTTTACTGCAATAGAAGTAATCAATGTCTGACTAATATGTCAACAAAAGAACATACATTGACCGTGCTTTAAACCTTTACTGCAATAGAAGTAATCAATGTCTGACTAATATGTCAACAAAAGAACATACATTGACCGTGCTTTAAACCTTTACTGCAATAGAAGTAATCAATGTCTGACTAATATGTCAACAAAAGAACATACATTGACCGTGCTTTAAACCTTTACTGCAATAGAAGTAATCAATGTCTGACTAATATGTCAACAAAAGAACATACATTGACCGTGCTTTAAACCTTTACTGCAATAGAAGTAATCAATGTCTGACTAATATGTCAACAAAAGAACATACATTGACCGTGCTTTAAACCTTTACTGCAATAGAAGTAATCAATGTCTGACTAATATGTCAACAATTAACAAAGGAAAAAGAATTTTGGGAATTTCCCTCCTACTTTTATAGGTCACGCTCTACTCAAATAAGCCTTATGCTATTCACCTCTATATAGTTTTGATAACGTGAGTTAATAAGAGATGTCCGACTTCCCTGTGGTGGATATTCGTTGAAATTCACACGTTAGATCTCTACTCACACAGAGTTATTAAAGGATGTCAAATTCCTACGTTGCGGGTATTCACTACACATCACCACGCTGTTCACTACTCACACAGAGTTAATAAAGAATGTCAAAATCCTACGTTGTGGGTGTTCACTACAAATCACAACGCCGTTCGCTACTCACACAGAGTTCGCTACTCACACAGAGTTCGCTACTCACACAGAGTTCGCTACTCACACAGAGTTCGCTACTCACACAGAGTTCGCTACTCACACAGAGTTCGCTACTCACACAGAGTTCGCTACTCACACAGAGTTAATAAAGAATGTCACTGTTTCTTCACTCCATTTCTATAATTTCCGTCCTCCTGACTTCACACTCTATCTCTTACGCCATTGGGATCAAAATTACGTCCATCCCTCTCAACTTCTCATGAATAACTGTTTTCTTACACTCACTAAGAAAAATATGTCCGTCTCACTCAACTTCTCAAGAGTAACTGTTCTACTGTCCAAACCAAAAGCTCCCAACTGTCGCTTCTCTGGTTCGAGATCCTCGACTTAACGGGAGTCCTCGCATACCTCGGGTTATGAAATTAACACTCTACTTGCAGGAAGTTGGGACTGGTAAATAAATTTATTTACTACTAACTTGGTCAAGGACGCCAAGTACAATAAGGGGGTTTTCTTTTTCTCTGTTGACCCCCATCCATAACCCTAGTTAGCATAACAGTGAAACTGTTACACATGCAACCATTAAAATAGGAGGTGAAATAGCTGAATGGTTCGAGATTCAATAGGTGGTAAGACAGGGATGTATTTTGTCACCATACTTATTCAACATATATGCGGAGAACATCATGAGGAATGTAAAAGACAATGCCAACTATGTGAATTACGACCTTCTCACTATAGGCGGCAAATCCATACCAGAGCTTAGATACGCAGTGGATACAGTATTATTATCCACCAGCAAAGAGGGTTTGAAGACCAACTTCTGTATTTGAATACAAAAAAACACAAATAATATCAACTGACAAAGTAAAAGGCTCACCTAACATCCAAATAAACAATGAACAACTCCAATGTGTAGAGAGTTACGAATATCTGAGCTTAATAGTTAGCAATAACGGCGACTGCTTCATAGAGATCTCAAGAAGATTGGCAATAGCAATCAAGAAGATAAACACAATGAAGAACATGTGGCAAAGCACCAGCAAAATATTAAAATTAAAAATATTGAGAACATGCATTTTCCCAGTGGCTACTTATGGTTGTGAATCTTGGACTATTACACAAACAACAAAAACGAAAATTCAGTCTTTCGAAACTAAATGCTACAGAAAGATCCTACGAATACCATTCTACAGAAAAAAGAAAGAACACTGATGTCCTGAAAGAACCGAATGTTAAAGAGAATTGGCTGTTAAATATTATACTATACAGAAACATTAGATACTTTGGCCACATCAAGCGTTACGATGGCCTGGAGTGAATAATATTAGAGGGCAGGGTCCCTGACGCAGAGGTAGACCAAGAAGAAGGTGGCTACAAGATATTAAAGAAACCATGAATAAGACCATCGACGAAAAGGGTGAGCTGGCTAGAGGCAGAGTGAATTTCAGATGCGCTGCGGGGTCAAATGCTCATGGTTATTGCGGTAACATGAGCCAGGGTAAGCGAAGGGGCGCGCTAATCAAGACCCTGCCCCCAACCTCCACTTGGTGACCCTGGAAACAGACTAAGGTTCCGGTCTGGCTAAGGGGTTAGGGATCGGGGAGAACTACATGTAGTGGTAGTAGTGCAAGCACAGAAAAGTAAGACAAGTCCGAAAATCCTTGAATAACGCACACATCTCCTGACCGATGTCCGTAAATATTGCCCAAGTTCTCTAAATCACGAAACAGCAGCGTACAACCTTTAGCGAACAAAAGCAAACTCCCCCGGAGTAAATGACCGAAACAAAGGGATGAGAGTTGCATCCCAAAGCCGAGACATGGAGTAATACTCGGATCGAAAAGGATGACAGTTGCATCCAGTGTCGATGGCCCACATAGGGCGAAACTCGAAGCCTTGAGTAAGGGGCAAGCAGTGCCAGCTCGGGATGTTTACCCTCGTGTCGGTACGAGGGAAAATTGCAGCGTACTCCGCATCGGTGGCCTTGTGCAGATACATGTACTGGGCAAGGTTTGCCGAGCGCAAAACACAAAGTTGCGTTTTAGTGCATAACGAAACTACCCTCCTGGGAAAACCGTGCAAGGTACTGTTGCGATAACAATTAACATCCCCGGAAGAACTGAAGTGGGTGATACCTTACGGAACTGCCAGCCTTGGGACAACCGGGCACGTACTATTGCAGTTACAACTAACATACCCGGAAGAACTGGGGCGGGTGATGGTGGCGAGCGCAAAATCCTCAGTTGCGTTGTTAGCGCCGATTGAAACGATCTCTACAATATTTGTGCTTAGCCCAGGCGGTTTTTTTCTCCAGGCTAATTGCAAATTGCCACTTACCGACACACGTCTAGAAAAGGCTGAGAATGTTCCTACTTTGGAACAAACTCAAAGTGAAAGGTAAAGTAAGGTCGACAATGTAAAGATCTGACAGGCTGTCCGGATCCGAGCATTGACGAAGGCCGATACTTTGCACGGTGTTTTACACGAGTAAGACCTCGTCCGAGGACAAGCTTATAAGCCCCGAGAAATGTTCCTTATCCGGAACGACGTTACAGTCAGAAAGGGCATAACAGCGTAACTCACTGTCTTGGTATAGATCACAAAGCCCAAATATACTGTAAAGCTGATCGAAAAGGCGTAGATCCGGGCTGACATGGTCGGCAAAAAAGATCGTAACCTAGAGAAAGTTCACTATAGTAAATCAAAAGCTGACTGAAAACGAACGGGCGGACCTAGTCACCATGGGCGCACAATCGATCCGACGTAGATCACCCCGTTCTTGCCCGCGGACCAATTATATATCACAAACAGATTGATAAAATTGGATGTGAAGAATGAACGAAAGAAGAAGAAGAAAATGCTCTGCAAAGAGAGAAAGGTCCTATAAAGAATACGCACCTTGATGATGATGATGAGTTAAATTTCGTACGAGATTTCCACGTTAGAAACATTTCTGTTGTAGATTCTGTTCTGATGTAGGTAACTTTATTCTAAATCTGAGATACATTAAGTTGTACACCTGGTCTTCTAGTGATGGAACTTGGTATCTCAACTTCTAGTCTTCTAGTGATGGAACTTGTAATCTCAAATTCTAGTCTTCTAGTGATGGAACTTGGTATCTCAACTTCTAGTCTTCTAGTGATGGAACTTGTAATCTCAAATTCTAGTCTTCTAGTGATGGAACTTGTTATCTCAACTTCTAGTCTTCTAGTGATGGAACTTGGTATCTCAACTTCTAGTCTTCTAGTGATGGAACTTGGTATCTCAACTTCTAGTCTTCTAGTGATGGAACAGTTACAACTAGAAGTATTAGATGAAGATAAGATGCAGTAACGTACCGGGTGAGCCCAATACGGTTGAACGAGAAACTCTAAGTGTCTCATTCGAGCTGATGAGAACTGCTCAGAGATTGTTTAGTTTACCTATTGGTTTTAAGGAAAGCCCCCAGCCTATAGTTGCGATCTAGCGCTGGACACTACACTGTGATCTTAGACAAAAAGCTGAAATTATAGTGACAATTCTTCCTCAGTTTTGAGAGCAGCAGACAACATCCTCATACGTGTGTTGTTGCATCAGTTTTGAGAGCAACAGACAACATCCTCATACGTGTGTTGGTGCATCAGTTTTGAGAGTAACAGACAACATCCTCATAAGTGTGTTGTTGCATCAGTTTTGAGAGCAACAGACAACATCCTCATACGTGTGTTGGTGCATCAGTTTTGAGAGCAACAGACAACATCCTCATACGTGTGTTGGTGCATCAGTTTTGAGAGTAACAGACAACATCCTCATAAGTGTGTTGTTGCATCAGTTTTGAGAGCAACAGACAACATCCTCATAAGTGTGTTGTTGCATCAGTTTTGAGAGCAACAGACAACATCCTCATACGTGTGTTGGTGCATCAGTTTTGAGAGCAACAGACAACATCCTCATACGTGTGTTGGTGCATCAGTTTTGAGAGTAACAGACAACATCCTCATAAGTGTGTTGTTGCATCAGTTTTGAGAGCAACAGACAACATCCTCATACGTGTGTTGGTGCATCAGTTTTGAGAGCAACAGACAACATCCTCATACGTGTGTTGGTGCATCAGTTTTGAGAGTAACAGACAACATCCTCATAAGTGTGTTGTTGCATCAGTTTTGAGAGCAACAGACAACATCCTCATACGTGTGTTGGTGCATCAGTTTTGAGAGCAACAGACAACATCCTCATACGTGTGTTGATGCATCAGTTTTGAGAGCAACAGACAACATCATCATACGTGTGTTGTTGCATCAGTTTTGAGAGCAACAGACAACATCCTCATACGTGTGTTGGTGCATCAGTTTTGAGAGCAACAGACAACATCCTCATACGTGTGTTGTTGCATCAGTTTTGAGAGCAACAGACAACATCCTCATACGTGTGTTCTTCATAATATAATAACCATCCATCTCAAGCGATGATGACACCATCCTCATACGTGTGTTGTTGCATCTATCTGGTGTGTCTGTTTGTGTGTGGAAGTAGCTGTGAGTCCAATCCTAGAACAAAATTGCCTACCACAGGTAGGGCATACATGATAAAGGTTGGACATGCAGGTGTTGTGTGTTCTATATTTTTGGGCAGCTCGTTTTCTCTGTGTCTCAACAATATTACCATTCTCATCTATGCGAGTTCAACTTGTGTTGCTGCAGCGCCACATATTGAGACCGTGAGGGATTCCCAGCACATGGTGTCTATATCAAAGCTTTTTATTCTCGCCACCAAAAAACAATCGTCTGCCCCCTTCAAGGTCGCCATGCAACAACTGTTTTGGGATGCGTTTATCTAGCATTTGAGCACCGTGGTCGACCCATCCCACCTGGACTTTCTGCAACAGGGCGCTGACTTTTAGAATCTTGGCCTAAGAATGTCCACTAGGCAGAGCTAATACTTGATGTTATATCCCTTAGAAAGAGTCAATACTTGATGTTATGTCCCTTAGATAGAGCTAATACTTGATGTTATGTCCCTTAGATAGAGCTAACACTTGATGATATGTCCGTTAGATAGAGCTGACACTTGATGATATGTCTCCTAGAAAGAGTCAATACTTGATGTTATGTCCCTTAGATAGAGCTAATACTTGATGTTATGTCCGTTAGATAGAGCTGACACTTGATGATATGTCTCCTAGATAGAGTCAACACTTGATGTTATGTCCGTTAGATAGAGCTAACACTTGATGTTATGTCCACTAGATAGAGAGAACACTTCTTGTTATGTCCCTGCAATATTTCATCAAGCATGATACTATCACAAATGACGTTGATATTGTTAGTATCAGAAATAAACTATTACTGGTTGAAGAATTGCATTATGTTGTTGTGTGCATTGATGAAATGTTGCATGTTCATATCATTGTTGTAGTGTATCAACATTCTGATATCAGTAAATTAGAAAACAAACTGTCAATCAATGTTTACTTTTATCTGCAGGTCTGGACTTGACTGTAAAAAGAACTCCTGGTCAAACAACATGTGCCAGTCTTCGGTGTTCAGCTAAAGCTCCTACTAACGGAAGCATATTTGCGTTGACCAAACTCACCATCTATGACATCACTGACGCAAACACAAGAAACAGAATTGCATACAAAGTTCAAGATGAAGATCTATTTATAAACTCTACAAAACTCTCAAGTGTAACCGGAACTGCCTATTATTCTAGGTATCACGCTAACCTAACCTTGAACTTCCAAAACGAAACAGACTGTCTAGATGGCCAATTCCAGTGTGAACTGAAATATTTAAAAGATCGAGCTCAATCCGCGTACATCAGCAAAGATTCAACAGATATAAAAACTAACGACTGCTGCAGTAAATATATTTTTCTTTACCTCCCATCATTTCATGTCTACAATTTGTCTATAGAATTCTCTCACTTCATGTCTACAATTTGTCTATAGAATTCTCTCACTTCAATTGCACAATTTGTTTTGGTCAATCTCTCTTGAATGTCACTAACTCTAGTAAATAGTTTAATATTATTAACATTGTCTGTCACTAACAAAATATATCAACATTTTATTCTACAGCTATTGCCATCTACAAGTTGGCACAGTTACAAGAACAATATGAGGAAATAATAAATAAAACAAACAAACTTGAGACAGAACTAACATCTCTAAAACAACAAAATGAAGAACAGAAAAAAAGAGAGGTATAACAACATTATCTCAGTTTGTGATGAATTTAGATGAGAATTTTAGTTCATTGTTCGTGTAGAAGTTTAGTGGTCAGTAATGTCAATTATACACTTAGACAGTGATCACTAATGAGAATAATAGACAGTGGTCACTAATGAGAATAATAGACAGTGGTCACTAATGAGAATAATAGACAGTGGTCACCAATGAGAAAAGTACACATTTTTTTATATGATATAAATGTCAATAAATTGAGATAAAAATATTGTATATATCTCTGACTAATTATTGAGTCTTGATTTTTTATTTTTGACTTTTTCCAAATGTGTCGAGCAAGACTTGTGTAAGAGGAACTGTACATAACAGTACCTACTCAACGTTTCTTCTATGGGGAAGTGTAGAAGCTCTTTGTGACACAAAAACTGATGGAGGAGGTTGGGTAATCATACAGGTACACTTTTTCTAGATTTGCAAGTAAATATGTCTTTTTCTTCTTATTGTATGTTGTTTAGTAATGTCTACACAAGATGTCTAGTTTTCCAGATGTATGTTGTTTAGTAATGTCTACACAAGATGTCTAGTTTTCTAGATGTATGTTGTTTAGTAATGTCTACATAAGATGTCTAGTTTTCTAGATGTATGTTGTTTAGTAATGTCTACACAAGATGTCTAGTTTTCTAGATGTATGTTGTTTAGTAATGTCTACACAAGATGTCCAGTTTTTACTACTTACCTGCGTTACTTTATTACTTACCTGCTTGTATAAGTATTTAACTGCTTGTTTAAGTACCTATCAGCTGTCTAAGTACCTGCAAGGTAACAAAAAGTAAATAATTAACATATTCATATTTTAGAGACGTTCAAACAGCGATGTGATATTTGATAGAAACTGGCAAGATTACAAGACTGGGTTTGGAAATATTACAACAAACTTCTGGCTTGGACTTGATAATATTCACAATCTTACTTCACAAGTAAGTATTACATCAACTGTGATATCTTATCTTATAAGTAAGTATTACATCAACTGTGATATCTTATCTTATAAGTAAGTATTACATCAACTGTGATATCTTATCTTCATCATCATCAAGGTGCGTATCCTTTATAGGACGTTGCTCTCTTTGCAGCACATCTGAAATTTACTCTGTCTCTTGCCAGTTCACCCACTTTGTCGATGGTCATATTCATGGTTTCTTTAATATCTTGTAGCCATCTTCTTCTTGGTCTGCCTCTTCGCCCTGGGACCCTGCCCTCTAGTGTTGTTCTTTCCAGGCCATCGTGACGCTTAATGTGACCAAAGTATGTAATTTTTCTGTATAGTATGTTGTTTATCAGCCAATTCTCTTTAACATTTAGTTCTTTCAGGACATCAGTGTTCTTTCTTTTTCTGTCCATGGTATTCTTAGGATCTTTCTGTAGCATTTAGTTTCCAAGGACTGGATTTCCATGATTCACAACCATAAGTAGCCACTGGGAAAATGCATGCTCTCAATATTTTTAATTTTAGTATTTTGCTGGTGCCTAGCCACATGTTCTTCATTGCGTTTAACTTCTTGATTGCTATTGCCAATCTTCTTGAGATCTCTTTGGAGCAGTCACCGTTATTGTTAATTATTGAGCCCAGATATTCGTAACTCTCTACACATTGGAGTTCTTCATTATTTACTTGGATGTTAGGTGAGCCTTTTGCTTTGTCAGTTGACATAATTTTTGTTTTTGTGTATTCAAATATAGATGTTGGTCTTCACTATGTTTCTTAGTCATAATTATTAGGTTTTCCAAACCTTCTTTGCTAGTGGATAATAATACTGTATCGTTTGCGTATCTAAGCTCTGGTATGCATTTGCCACCTATAGTGAGAGGGTCGTAATTCACATAGTTGGCATCGTCATTTACATTCCTCATAATGTTCTCCGCATATATGTTGAATAAGTATGGTGACAAAATACATCCCTGTCGTACCACCTTTTGAATCTCGAACCATTCAGCTATTTCACCTCCTATTTTAATGGTTGCCTGTTGTTCGTGGTATAGAGATTCTATGAGCTGTATTGTGTGTGTTGGAAAGTGCATGTCTTTCATGATGTTCCACATTTTCTGGTGTTGTATATGGTCGAAAGCCTTGCTATAGTCTATGAAACATGCATGCAGGTCTATGTTGTATTCTCTGCATTTCTCGATAATGAGTCTCATGTTACAAATATGGTCTCTAGTGTCTCTACCTCTTCTGAAACCTGCTTGTGTTTCGTGTATTTCATCTTCTAATTTTTGTTCCATCCTCTTCATTATAATTTTTAGTAGGATTTTGCTGGCGTGACTTATAAGGTCAATAGTTCTGTAGTTGGTGCATAGTTTCATGTTTCTCTTCTTTGGAGTAGGTATAAATACTGATCTTTTCTATTCCTTTGGCCAGGAGGAGCTATTCCATATTTTTGTGCACAATTTATGATATACCCGAACACTGGCTCCCACCTGCGTGAATCAATTCCGCAGGTATATCATCACATCCTGGTGACTTCCTTCTCTTCAGACTTCTGATGACCAGGCTCACTTCATCCAACATGAGCTCTGGTTCTGTCTCTTCGCTTTCTGTTATAATCTTATGTGGATTTTTAGATGTGTCTTCATACATGTTTCTGCAGTACTCACGCCATCTTTCTAGTACATCTTTCTTTTCTGTTAATGTTTTGCCATTGTTATCGTTTATGATTTGTATTGATGGGCTGAAGTCACGTGTCATTATATTAATTTCGTTGTACATTTCTCTCTATTTCCCTTGTTTTCCTAATTCATCAATTTTATTGCATGCGGTAACTATGTGTTGTTTCTTGTCTTTTCGGATTTCTTTCTTGACTTCTCTTGAGCAGTTTTTATATTCAGTGCTGATATCTTATCTTACAAGTAAGTATTACATCAACTGTGATAACTTATCTTACAAATAAGTATTACATCAACTGTGATAACTTATCTTACAAATAAGTATTACAATAATATATCTCTAACATCTACAATAACATATCTCTAACATCTACAATAATATATCTCTAACATCTACAATAATATATCTCTAACATCTACAATAATATATCTCTAACATCTACAATAATATATCTCTAACATCTACAATAATATATCTCTAACATCTACAATAATATATCTCTAACATCTACAATAATATATCTCAGAGAAGACAACTCTATATTTACTAATGTTGATGATTTTATTCCCAGGGCTATACTGTACTTCGTGTGGACTTGGAATATCAAGGCAACAAGTATTTTGCTCAGTATTCAACATTTAGTGTCGGCGACGAGCTCTCGAAATACAAGTTAACTGTCAGTGGGTACACTGGAACTGCCGGAGACTCCTTGAGTTATCACAACGGTATGAAGTTCTCAACTCCTGATCAGGACAACGATGCGTATAGTAGTAATTGTGCTTCTATGTGGCGCAGTGCCTGGTGGTACAATAGGTGCTATTACTCCAGCCTGAATGGTATCTGGGCTAGTGGTAGCCACTCTGGTTTGTCTTGGAAAGGAGTTATTTATCCTGGATCTGTAAGTTTCTCAGAGATGAAAGTCCGACTTGTTTAGTTGACAGACTAGATTTGATATTCATGTTGAGATAGAAACTGACCAGATGACCAATGTCCAGTTGATGTAAACTAGGTCAGACAGTAGGTATGACAAATTGAAGTTGTTGAATAAAATCTTCATGAATATTCTTGAATGAATTATGTTGTTGATTTTATAACTAATATTTGTACAACATGTCCACATCACAATATAGTTTTATAACTAATATTTGTACAACATGTACACATTACAATATAATTTTATAACTAATATTTGTACACCATGTACATGACACAATATAGTTTTATAACTAATATTTGTACATCATGTACACATCACAATATAGTTTTATAACTAATATTTGTACAACATGTACACATCACAATATATATATATTTTTAAAATAATTTTTACAGCAGAGTTCCAGACTTATCTTATCTTATCTTAACCACATTTGCCGTGAAGCGACGTGGGAGAGTTAGTTTTCTATCTTGTGCTAGGTGTGCTGCTTTAAGTTGTCAGTCCATGCTTTCGTAGGGACTCTGAGATGTTATCTATCCATCGTGTTCTTGGCCTGCCTTGTGCTCTGCGCCCTGAGTGTCGATTATTGTAGGCACGTGATGGTAGTAAATGTGGTTCCATTCTCTTCCAGACTTAATATATTGCAAATTCCTAGTTCTAAAAGATTTTCTATAAGCCTGGTATGTTCTTCTTCTTCTTCTCGCGATCGTTCTTCACGGCCAATTTTATCTTTCTTTTTGTGATATATAATTGCTCCTTTGACAAGAACGCATAGATCTACGTTGACGATTATGCGCCCTTTTTGACTAGGCCAGCCCACCCGGTTTCAGCCAGCCTTTTTTTTACTAGGGTGAGATTTCCCTAGGGTACGATCCTTTCTGCCGACTATTTCGGCCCAGATCTTCGCCTTTTCTATCAGCTTTTTCATATATTTGGGCTTTGTGATCTACGCCAAACAGTGAGTTATTACTGTTATTCCCTTTCTGATTATGAGGTCGTTACGGATTAGGTACATTTTACGTTTCTTATAAGTTTGTCCTCGGACGGCGTTTTACACGTATAAAACACTGTGTAAAGTATCGGCCTTCGCCAATGTTCGGATCCGGACATCCTGGTCAGATCTTTACATTGTCAACCTTACTTTACTGTGCACTTTGAGTTTATTCCGGAGTAGGAACATTCTCAGCCTTTACGAGGCGCGTGTCGGTACTTGGCAATTTGTAGTTTCTACTTCGCATTTTCCCTAGCCTCGGGAAACACCGGACTTGGGCCAAGCACAAATAATGTAGAGGGTCGTTTCAATTGGCGCTAGCAACACAACTGAGATTTTGCGCTCGCCACCGTCACCCACCCCAGTTCTTCCGGGAATGTTAGTTGTGACTGCAACCGACCCTGCCCGGTTGTGCCAAGGTTGACAGTTCCGTTAGGCATCACCCGCCTCAGTTCTTCCGGGGATGTTAGTTGTTATCCCAACAGTACCTTGCACGGGTTTCTCAGGGAGGGCAGTTTCGTTACGCACCAAAAAATGCAATTTTATGTTTTGCGCTCTGCCAACCTTGCCCAGTAGATGTATCTGCCAACCTTGCCCAGTAGGTGTATCTACGCTAGGCGACCGATATGAAGTCAGTTGTATTCTTCCCTAGTACCGACGACAAGAGGGTAGACTTTTATTAGTAACGCATCTATCTTATTTATTTTTGCCCCACAGCTGGCAATGTTTGCCCCCTTCTCAGGGCTTCGAGTTTCGCCCTATGTGGGCTCACGTTTCGTCACTGGATGCACCTCTCATTATTTCATGTTCACTTGTACAATAATCTCCCCATCGGCAGAGACACTGGTAATTGTGGTGAGACTTTGAACTTACAGTTCGAGCTTGTGTATGGAGTCTCTTGCTCCGGAGATGTTAAATTGTGTTCAACCCTTACTCCGGGGCAGTAGGGATTCTATCAGAGACGTTTCGTTGCTGTTTCTTTTTGTTCGGGAACTTGTGCAATATTTTGTTGGATGTCGGTCAGGAGATTCGTGATGTTTGTTTGTATGGACCTTCATTGCTTTTTCGTACTTGCACTGCTACCACTACCAGTAGTTCTCTCCAATCCCTGCCTCCATTAGCCAGACCGTAACCAAAGTCTGTTTCCAGAGTCACCACGTGGCGGTAGGGGACAGGGTCTTGGTAAGTGCCCCTTCACTAACTTGGCGCATGTTGCCGCCATGCGCCTTTCACCCCAGCCAAGTATGTGATTTACTTTAGTTGTCTGCACTCGCACACCAGCGTTAGTCCACCTTGTCTCTGACTTGTAAGATCTAAGGGACATAACACATTAAATATTTACAACAATTGAACCCGCTGGAGTTATCTCCTGGTGACGATAGACAGTTTGTTTCGTTCTACAAGTTCAAGGCCACTGTAATGTGTTCTCTTGTTTTGTTAACTGTTCCGTTAATGTGCTTGATTTTGATTCTTATGACAACTAATCCTAGTGTATCCCTCATCTCGACGGATTCCACTTTTAACTTTATGTCAGGTTGAGTGATATAGAACTAAATCGTTTAAATACTTATTTGGCGTCCATCGCTGCTGTCTACACTTGAACACATCATACTTGTACGAGGGCACATTGAAAAATAATGCCTCCAAGTCCATAACTTTGTTAATATACATAATTTACAAATGAAACATACATTTTCAGAAAGCTTGCGTTGTCCACTACACATAGAGTCATTATTTTTCGACATAGTCACCTCCACGTTCCCCACACACACGCCAACGTTGAACTAGTTGTTGCATCCCGTAGAAGAAAAAATCTGATGATTTTCACGAAGCCAGGTACGCACATCTGCTGCCACATCCTCGTCAAAAGCATATCTGTTTCCCTTGAGATGTTCCTTGAGCTTTGAGAACAGGAAAAAGTCACAAGGTGCCAAATGCGGGCTATATGGTGGGTGCGCTAAAATGTCGTCAAAATTGAGACGCTCTAATGCTGCCGCTGTTTGTCTAGTGGTGTGTGGACGAGCATTGTCATGTTGAAGGACTGCGTGTTTTCCAGGACGAACACGTAGCAGTCTTGCAAGTAGTTTCTTCATCGTTTCCACATACCGATCAGAATTGACAGTATTGCCGCGTTTCAAAAATTCTGTGTGGATTATGCCCTGGCAGTCCCAAAAAATGGTCATCAAAACCTTTCCCGCTGACGCGACAGTTTTGAATTTTTTGGGGTGGGTGAGTTTTTGTGCCTGTATTCCATAGACTGGCGTTTGTTTTCAGGATCGTAATGATGCACCCATGACTCATCGCCAGTGACAATTCGGCAGATAAAGTCATCGCCTTCTCGTTCATATCGGATCAGGTGTTCCTGACGCGCCTGATGTCATCAGATTTTTTCTTCGACGGAATGCAACAACTAGTTCGACGTTGGCGTGTGTGTGGAACGTGGAGGTGACTATGTCAAAAAATAATGATTCTATTGTGTAGTGGACATCTCAAGCTTTCTGAAAATGTATGTTTCATTTGTAAATTATGTATATTAACAAAGTTATGGACTTGGAGGCATTACTTTTCAATGCGCCCTCGTACAAATGTCTTGACCAGGTGATCTGTTTATAGACAATATTATTTCTGCAAAAGTAAAAACAAGTCAAACATTACTTACACTCTTGCCATATTGAATGTAGACAAACTGTTAGTCATCTAACTTGATAACAGTCAATAAACAATGAGATAGAAAGAGATATAGAAAAGATATATATATCATATATTTATATTTAGTTTATGTTATATCAACATTACAAATCTTGGACACTTTCATTTGTTGACCTCCTAGAAATTATCTAATCAAATAATAATCTCTTTATTCTCATCATAATAATATGTTGCAGAAGTGAAAGATAAAACAGCACATACAGATGTAAAAGATAAAACATCACATCACATACAGAAGTAAAAGATAAAAGAACACATTACATACAGAAGTAAAAGATAAAAGATCACATTACATACAAAAGTAAAAGATAAAAGAACACACACAGAAGTAAAAGATAAAAGAACACATTACATACAGAAGTAAAAGATAAAAGAACACATTACATACAGAAGTAAAAGATAAAAGAACACATTACATACAGAAGTAAAAGATAAAAGAACACATTACATACAGAAGTAAAAGATAAAAGAACACATTACATACAGAAGTAAAAGATAAAAGAACACATTACATACAGAAGTAAAAGATAAAAGAACACATTACATACAGAAGTAAAAGATAAAAGAACACATTACATACAGAGTAAAAGATAAAAGAACACATTACATACAGAAGTAAAAGATAAAAGAACACATTACATACAGAAGTAAAAGATAAAAGAACACATTACATACAGAAGTAAAAGATAAAAGAACACATTACATACAGAAGTAAAAGATAAAAGAACACATTACATACAGAAGTAAAAGATAAAAGAACACATTACATACAGAAGTAAAAATGTCTAACTAAATTGGTTTTGTAGATATGACTTTTGCAATATTACCCTTCAAAAAAAAAAATATTTCAAATTAGAAAAGCAATATCTCTGCTTATATACAGTTTAGACAAAAAGTGGAGGTTCATGCTCTAACTATGAGTGATATGTACTTCATATGCTAGTAGGTTCATGCTATAACTATGAGTGATATGTACTTCATATGCTAGTAGGTTCATGCTATAACTATGAGTGATATGTACTTCATATGCTAGTAGGTTCATGATATAACTATGAGTGATATGTACATCATATGCTAGTAGGTTCATGCTCTAACTATGAGTGATATGTACATCATATGCTAGTAGGTTCATGCTATAACTATTAGTGATATGTACATCATATGCTAGTAGGTTCATGCTATAATTATGAGTGATATGTACATCATATGCTAGTAGGTTCATGCTATAATTATGAGTGATATGTACATCATATCCTAGTAGGTTCATGCTATAATTATGAGTGATATGTACATCATATGCTAGTAGGTTTGTACATCATATGCTAGTAGGTTCATGCTATAACTATGGGTGATATGTACATCATATGCTAGTAGGTTCATGCTATAATTATGAGTGATATGTACATCATATGCTAGTAGGTTCATGCTATAAATATTAGTGATATGTACATCATATGCTAGTAGGTTCAGGCTATAACTATGGGTGATATGTACATCATATGCCAGTTTGGCATTCTTTGCACTTCTTATATTTATGAAATCCACTGCACGATGAAAGGGTGGGGGAAGATGTTTACAATTTATTGTCAGGAAAGTTAAATAAATTTTAAATAAATAATTACAACGCATACACTAAACGTTGTTTATCATCAAAAAACAATGGGTCTCTCGGCTTAAAAAATGTGAATTGACAACAAGTTGACATCTTACCACCTTCAAAGGCTACGCGTTATTAATAAGAAAGAAATGTATGGAAACACATTTCACCACTTTTAATGTTTTCTTTACGTTTTTGTTTTCACATCTTTATCTTCTCCAGCCATTTATGCAAATTATGTATTTTCACATCTTTATCTTCTCCAGTCATTTATGTAAATTATGTATTTTCACATCTTTATCTTCTCCAGTCATTTATGCAAATTATGTATTTTCACATCTTTATCTTCTCCAGTCATTTATGCAAATTATGTATTTTCACATCTTTATCTTCTCCAGTCATTTATGCAAATTATGCGTTATATAAAAAAGTTCTCGTTATTATGCCATGTATTTGTTAATCGTTGCTGTGTGTCCATGTTGCTGTAGTACACCTTTGATGTTGTCTATCCATCTGCTTCTTGTCAAAACTTTTACAGTTATTGAGACAAACTGTGAGTTTCATTTCCAGAAAATTAACAAAACACTTTGTGTTGTCTTAATGGGAATATTTAACAAATTTCTTCAATTCTCTAAGAGAAAACATATGAAGATTTCAACAAAGAAGATAAAAGATATTCTCTATGCAAGCTATGCGTAGCGACTGGTGCAGCAGTCAAACTTATACAATGTTCTACAGTCTAACTTATACAATGTTCTACAGTCTAACTTATACAATGTTCTACAGTCTAACTTATACAATGTTCTAGAGAATAAATTACCTTATATTCTGAAGTTCACATAACGCAAACTTATGGAATCATCGAGTAATATAAAGATAATTTTGGTAGGCTTTCAATTTCTTCTTCACCTTTAGAACTGTTTAGTTTCATTGTTACAGATAGCACCAGACTGCATTGTTACAGATAGCACCAGACTGCATTGTTACAGATAGCACCAGACTGCATTGTTACAGATAGCACCAGACTGTATTGTTACAGATAGCACCAGACTGCATTGTTACAGATAGCACCAGACTGCATTGTTACAGATAGCACCAGACTGCATTGTTACAGATATCACCAGACTGCATTGTTACAGATAGCACCAGACTGCATTGTTACAGATAGCACCAGACTGCATTGTTACAGATAGCACCAGACTGTATTGTTACATATAGCACCAGACTCTATTGATCTATGTTCGTATTCTTGTCTTAGTATTTCTAGTTTATATCACATATATACTCACACTTAGTTTTATAGTTGAATAAGTAGAGAAATAGATATATACTCACTTAGTTTTATAGTTGAATAAGTAGAGAAATAGATATATACTACATCACGATTTGGTACTATGTACAGGACATAACATCAAGTGTTGTCTCTATCTAAGGGACATAACATCAAGTGTTGGCTCTATCTAAGGGACAGAACATCAAGTTTTGTTTCTATCTAAGTAGCATAACACATAGAGCTTGCTCTATCTAAGGGACATAACACATAGAGCTTGCTCTATCTAAGGGACATAACAAATAGTTCTTGCTCTATCTAAGGGACATAAGACCAAGTGTTGTTTCTATCTAAGTGACATAACTTTAAGCACCTACTCTCGAGAAGAAAACGATACCAATATCTCCTTGGATAAACATCCATTAAAGCAAGTCAAAGACTACATACATCATAGAGAGCATTTATTCTGCAACTTGAACAATAACTAACAGAATTGAGCATAGATGCAACAAAGCAAACCAAATCATAAAACAAATGGCAGCAATTTTGAAATGCAAACATGTCATCATGAACATTAAATAAATATTGTACAACACAATCTTTCTCCTCACATTAATACTATCAGTGCTAAACCTGGACGTTGACATCAAATGATGAAGAAAACTAGTCACGACAGAGATGAAGTGTCTACACAGAACACTTGTTCTTTTATAATTAACATAAGTACATTTATAAATAACAAATAAAACACAGACAGTAGAAGTATTGTTTGATGTAGGTACTATAAGTAACAAATAAAACACAGACAATAGAAGTACTGTTTGAAGTACTGTTTGATGTAGGTACTATAAGTAACAAATAAAACACAGACAGTAGAAGTATTGTTTGATGTAGGTACTATAAGTAACAAATAAAACACAGACTGAAGAAGTATTGTTTGAAATAGATACTATAAGTAACAAAAAAAACATAGACAGTAGAAGTATTGTTTGATGTAGGTACTATAAGTAACAAATAAAACACAGACAGTAGAAGTATTGTTTGATGTAGGTACTATAAGTAACAAATAAAACACAGACAATAGAAGTATTGTTTGATGTAGGTACTATAAGTAACAAATAAAACACAGACAGTAGAAGTATTGTTTGATGTAGGTACTATAAGTAACAAATAAAGCACAGACAGTAGAAGTATTGTTTGATGTAGGTACTATAAGTAACAAATAAAACACAGACAATAGAAGTATTGTTTGATGTAGGTACTATAAGTAACAAATAAACACAGACAATAGAAGTATTGTTTGATGTAGGTACTATAAGTAACAAATAAAACACAGACAATAGAAGTATTGTTTGATGTAGGTACTATAAGTAACAAATAAAACACAGACAATAGAAGTATTGTTTGATGTAAGTACTATAAGTAACAAATAAAACACAGACAGTAGACACATTGTTTGATGTAGGTTATTGGTTATTGGTTATTGGTTACTAAACTGACGTCATTGCACTCCGGGCAAACCCATAGGTGCTCAGTCTCCCCAACAGATATCGAAGAGTATGCATACTGATGGTTCCTGTGGCTCGCTGATTAAACACACCTCTCACTCTGCCTCTCAGGCATCCAGTTCGACTTGAACAAAGTGTAATTCCAAACTGCTTAAATCGCTTGATCGATTCAACATCGATTTTAGTGTCCTCATCCAACAGAGAGTCTCGAAGAGACCGAAGAACATCCCCTTATCCATCTTCAACTCCCAACAATTGATGCTGTTGATGCAAGCCTGACCGCTCTCTCATTACCGTAAACACCCGCATGCCCAGGACAGTATATCCACGTAAGCCGCTGGAGGTTAGAAACTTCTATAGACGACATCCACTCATACCGAAACCTGCCCTTCTGGATCTTGTGAAGCATCGACTGAGAGTCAGATACAACAACTGCCCCAGTAAATGAAGTCCCAGAAATCCAATGGAGGGCAGCAGTAACGGCCTCAACCTCCATTCTCATACTAGAAGTAGTTGTCCTGTATGCCCCACTTCGCTCCGCAACAACCCTACCATGCGCATTAGCCAAGAAACCCCAGCCGGATTTCTCACCACGTTGAACCGACCCATCGGTATATACAACAACATCATCATCCCTTGCATTATCTTCTATCAGCTGCTTAACTGCGAGATCAGCCTTCATGTTGCCCCAATCTCTACATTCTCTTCCAAGAGTAATGATAACGTTGAGATAGTTCATCATGCTTCCATCTGTTGGGATCCATTCTTCCCTTTTGGTAGAGTCGCAACCGTAGTCACCTGGCCAATCGTTCTCTCAGCCTGGGCCATCCACGACATACCACGCTTGATTCTCGTGCCCTTAACATCATTAGTGTTCTTGTGAAGTGGATGTCTCTTATCCGAAGTAACCCGCATATATGCCTTGGTTTGGGCGATTGCATGACGGGAGCGTAGTGACAGAAGGCCAAGCATATATCTCATCTTCACAATGGGGGTATCTCTAGTGCAGCCCAGAACTATACGCATACCTTCATTCTGAACCCGTTCAAGTCGTTCACATTGTGATCTTGATATCGTAAGAATTCCGAGTCCGTAATCTACCACTGACATTACCAGTCGATCGAACAAAAGGGCAAGTAGTCTCTGCTCACGGTGTGCGGCCACCATAACTTTGAGAGCCGCAAGACCACGCTTTCACCGTTGTATCGTCTGTTCAATATGGTGTTTGAAAGATAGAAGTATTGTTTGATGTAGGTACTATAAGTAACAAATAAAACACAGACAGTAGAAAACATTGTTTGATGTAGGTACTATAAGTAACAAATAAAACACAGACAATAGAAGTAAAGTTTGATGGGAGGTACTATAAGTAACAAATAAAACACAGACAATAGAAGTATTGTTTGATGTAGGTACTATAAGTAAAAAAATAAAACACAGACAATAGAAGTATTGTTTGATGTAGGTACTATAAGTAACAAATAAAACCAAAACAGTAGAAGTATTGTTTGATGTAGGATATAAGTAACAAAAAACACAGACAGTGAAGTATTGTTTGATGTAGGTACATAATAACAAATAAAACACAGACAGTAGAAGTATTGTTTGATGTAGGTACTATAAGTAACAAATAAAAAACAGACAATAGAAGTATTGTTTGATGGGAGGTACTATAAGTAATAAATAAAACACAGACAGTAGAAGTATTGTTTGATGTAGATACTATAAGTAACAAATAAAACACAGACAATAGAAGTATTGTTTGATGTAGTTACTATAAGTAACAAATAAAAACACAGACAATAGAAGTATTGTTTGATGTAGGTACTATAAGTAACAAATAAAACATAGAATAGAAGTATTGTTTGATGTAGGTAATATAAGTAACAAATAAAACACAGACAGTAGAAGTATTGTTTGATGTAGGTAATATAAGTAACAAATAAACACAGACAATAAAGATTGTTTGATGTAGGACTATAAGTAACAAATAAAACACAGACAATAGAAGATTGTTTGATGTAGGTACTATAAGTAACAAATAAAACACAGACAATAGAAGTATTGTTTGATGTAGGCACTATAAGTAACAAATAAAACACAGACAATAGAAGTATTGTTTGATGTAGGTATATAGAAAAAAAAACACAGACAATAGAAGTATTGTTTGATGTAGGCACTATAAGTAATAAATAAACACAGACAATAGAAGTATTGTTTGATGTAGGTACTATAAGTAACAAATAAAAAACAGACAGTAGAAGTATTGTTTGATGTAGATACTATAAGTAAAAATAAAACAAGACAATAGAAGTATTGTTTGATGTAGGTAATTAAGTAACAAATAAAACACAGACAATAGAAGTTAAATTTTTTGATGTAGGCACTATAAGTAACAAATAAAACACAGACAATAGAAGTATTGTTTGATGTAGGTACTATAAGTAATAAATAAAACACAGACAGTAGAAGTATTGTTTGATGTAGATACTATAAGTAACAAATAAAACACAGACAATAGAAGATTGTTTGATGTAGGTACTATAAGTAACAAATAAAACACAGACAAAAAGTATTGTTTGATGTAGGTACTTAAAAAACAAAAAAAACACAGACAATAGAAGTATTGTTTGATTTGGTACTATAAGTAACAAAAAAAACACAGACAGTAGAAGTATTGTTTGATGTAGGTATATAAGTAACAAATAAAAACAGACAATAGAAGATTGTTTGATGTAGGGACTATAAGTAAAAATAAAACACAGACAGTAGAAGTATTGTTTGATGTAGGTACTATAAGTAACAAAAAACACAGACAATAGAAGTATTGTTTGATGTAGGGACTATAAGTAAAAATAAAACACAGACAGTAGAAGTATTGTTTGATGTAGGTACTATAAGTAACAAATAAAAAACAGACATAAAGTATTGTTTGATGTAGATACTATAGTAAAAAAATAAAACACAGACAATAGAAGTATTGTTTGATGTAGATACTATAAGTAACAAATAAAAAACAGACAGTAGAGTATTTTTGGATGTAGGTACTATAAGTAACAAAAAAAACACAGACAGTAGAAGTATTGTTTGATGTAGGTACTATATGAGATTATAAATCTAAGATAACATCTACAGTTACACATACAAGTTTAGTTAATAAAACAGAAATCTCAGATAACATCTACAGTTACACATGCAAGTTTTGTTAAAAAACAGAAATCTCAGATAACATCTACAGTTACCAAAAAGTTAGTTAATAAAACAGAAATCTAAGATAACATCTACAGTTACACATACAAGTTTAGTTAATAAAACAGAAATCTCAGATGAAATCTACAGTTACACATACAAGTTTAGTTAATAAAACAGAAATCTAAGATAACATCTACAGTTACACATACAAGTTTAGTTAATAAAACAGAAATCTAAGATAACATCTACAGTTACACATACAAGTTTAGTTAATGAAATAGAAATCTCAGATGACATCTACAGTTACACTCAAGTTTAGTTAATAAAACAGAAATCCAGATAACATCTTTCAGTTACACATACAAGTTTAGTTAATAAAATAGAAATCTCAGATAACATCTACAGTTACACATACAAGTTTAGTTAATAAAACAGAAATCTCAGATAACATCTACAGTTACACATACAAGTTTAGTTAATAAAATAGAAATCTCAGATAACATCTACAGTTACAAAAAGTTTAGTTAATGAATAGAAATCCAGATGACATCTACAGTTACACATACAAGTTTAGTTAATAAAACAGAAATCTCAGATAACATCTACAGTTACACATACAAGTTTAGTTAATAAAATAGAAATCTCAGATAACATCTACAGTTACACATACAAGTTTAGTTAATAAAACAGAAATCTAAGATAACATCTACAGTTACACATACAAGTTTAGTTAATAAAATAGAAATCTCAGATAACATCTACAGTTACACATACAAGTTTAGTTAATGAAATAGAAATCTAAGATAACATCTACAGTTACACATACAAGTTTAGTTAATAAAATAGAAATCTCAGATGACATCTACAGTTGGGCATAAGTTTAGTTAATGAAATAGAAATCTCAGATGACATCTACAGTTACACATACAAGTTTAGTTAATAAAACAGAAATCTCAGATAACATCTACAGTTACACATACAAGTTTAGTTAATAAAACAGAAATCTAAGGTTATGTGTCGCCTCAGTGATGAAGGTATTCGGTTTGTCCTGTGGAGCCATCGTAATATTTTTCCAGTAATCACTGATCTCAGTGTAAGTGAGATCGAGTTCTGTCCTCGGAGACGTACAATCAAACGTAAGTATCGTGTTCAGTTTATCAAGCAAAAGAACCATAGACAGCTCAAATTAGAAGAGCAGACTGGGATTACGCTGCCCCAGAACAAATCATTAGAAAGATTCAAGATTATAAATCCTACAAAATGTTCCCAAACTTCAGGAAAAAAGTAATAATTCTTTGTTAATGAATAACGTAGTATATGAATATATTTATATTTTATACTTGTAAGAAAACTGTCCATTTACTTTTTTTAATCTGTTTCTGATTTATTTATGTTTGAGTCAAGTATTAGCATGTCCCTTGCGGAACATCGCATTTATCACAGTCGCCAAAAACCGTCTGTCTCTTGTAAGTTATCCTGCCTTTTACAGTGTCATGTTCAATGTTTTTGGGGTCCTGCTGCCACTTTCGTCTTGGTCGTCCCTTGCCTCACTTTCCAGGAAAGCACTGTGGCGTTTAATGTTGCCCAAATATTTCATCTTCGGACATGATGTTATTTATGAGCCAATAGGTCCTTGATATTCAGGTCTTGTAGGATGTCTTTGTTTCTTCTCTTCTCTGTCCATGATGTTCTAAGAACTTTTATACGGCACCTTATTTGATAAGATTCAATTTTGTTTTGTTAATGTTATTTTAATGTATATTGCACATCCACTCATGCTCACTTTGGTGCTATATGTTCCACATCTTGCACATCCACTCATGCTCACTTCCGTGCTATATGGTTCCACATCTTGCACATCCACTCATGCTCACTTCCGTGCTATATAGTTCACATCTTGCACATCCACTCATGCTCACTTCCGTGCTATATGGTTCCACATCTTGCACATCCACTCATGTTCACTTTGGTGCTATATGGTTCCACATCTTGCACATCCACTCATGCTCACTTTGGTGCTATATGGTTCCACATCTTGCACATCTACTCATGCTCACTTTGATGCTATATAGTTCCACATCTTGCACATCCACTCATGCTCACTTTGGTGCTATATGATTCCACATCTTGCACATCCACTCATGCTCACTTCCGTGCTATATGGTTCCACATCTTGCACATCCACTCATGCTCACTTCCGTGCTATATGGTTTCACATCTTGCACATCCACTCATGCTCACTTTTGTGCTATATGTTTCCACATCTTGCACATCCACTCATGCTCACTTTGGTGCTATATGGTTCCACATCTTGCACATCTACTCACGCTCACTTTGATGCTATATAGTTCCACATCTTGCACATCCACTCATGCTCACTTTGGTGCTATATGTTTCCACATCTTGCACATCCACTCATGTTCACTTCCATGCTATATGATTCCACATCTTGCACATCCACTCATGCTCACTTTGGTACTATATAGTTCTACATCTTGCACATCTACTCATGCTCACTTTGGTGCTATATAGTTCCACATCTACTCATGCTCACTTTGGTGCTATATGGTTCCACATCTTGCACATACACTCATGCTAACTTTGGTACTATATAGTTCTACATCTTGCACATCTACTCATGCTCACTTTGGTGCTATATGTTTCCACATCTTGCACATCCACTCATGTTCACTTCCGTGCTATATGATTCCACATCTTGCACATCTATTCATGTTCACTTCCGTGCTATATGGTTCCACATCTTGCACATCTACTCATGCTCACTTTGGTGCTATATGTTTCCACATCTTGCACATCCACTCATGTTCACTTCCGTGCTATATGATTCCACATCTTGCACATCTACTAATGCTCACTTTGGTGATATATGGTTCCACATCTTGCACATCCACTCATGCTCACTTTGGTGCTATATAGTTCCATATCTTGCACATCCACTCATGCTCACTTTGATGCTATATAGTTCCACATCTTGCACATCCACTCATGCTCACTTTGGTGCTATATGTTTCCACATCTTGCACATCCACTCATGCTCACTTTGGTGCTATATGTTTCCACATCTTGCACATCCACTCATGTTCACTTCCGTGCTATATGATTCCACATCTTGCACATCCACTCATGCTCACTTTGGTACTATATAGTTCTACATCTTGCACATCTACTCATGCTCACTTTGGTGCTATATGTTCCACATCTTGCACATCCACTCATGTTCACTTCCGTGCTATTATGATTCCACATCTTGCACATCTATTCATGTTCACTTCCGTGCTATATGGTTCCACATCTTGCACATCTATTCAAGCTCACTTTGGTGCTATATGTTTCCACATCTTGCACATCCACTCATGTTCACTTTGGTGCTATATGGTTCCACATCTTGCACATCCACTCATGCTCACTTTGGTGCTATATGTTTCCACATCTTGCACATCCACTCATGCTCACGTTGGTGCTATATGGTTCCACATCTTGCACATCCACTCATGCTCACTTTGATGCTATATGGTTCCACATCTTGCACATCCACTCATGCTCACTTTGGTGCTATATGGTTCCACATCTTGCACATCCACTCATGCTCACTTTGATGCTATATGTTTCCACATCTTGCACATCCACTCATGCTCACTTTGTTGCTATATGGTTCCACATCTTGCACATCCACTCATGCTCACTTTGGTGCTATATGGTTCCACATCTTGTACATCCACTCATGCTCAATTTGGTGCTATATGGTTCCACATCTTGCACATCCACTCATGTTCACTTTGGTGCTATATGGTTCCACATCTTGCACATCCACTCATGCTCACTTTGGTGCTATATGTTCCACATCTTGCACATCCACTCATGCTCACGTTGGTGCTATATGGTTCCACATCTTGCACATCCACTCATGCTCACTTTGATGCTATATGGTTCCACATCTTGCACATCCACTCATGCTCACTTTGGTGCTATATGGTTCCACATCTTGCACATCCACTCATGCTCACTTTGATGCTATATGTTTCCACATCTTGCACATCCACTCATGCTCACTTTGTTGCTATATGGTTCCACATCTTGCACATCCACTCATGCTCACTTTGGTGCTATATGGTTCCACATCTTGTACATCCACTCATGCTCAATTTGGTGCTATATGGTTCCACATCTTGTACATCCACTCATGCTCAATTTGGTGCTATATGGTTCCACATCTTGCACATCTACTCATGCTAACTTCGGTGCTATATGGCTCTACATCTTGCACATCCACTCATGCTCACATCGATGCTATATGGTTCTACATCTTGCACATTCACTCATGCTCACTTCCGCGCTATATGGTTCCACATTTTGCACATCTACTCATGCTAACTTTGGTACTATATAGTTCTACATCTTGCACATCCACTCATGCTCACTTCCGCGCTATATGGTTCCACATCTTGCACATCTACTCATGCTAACTTTGGTACTATATGGTTTCACATCTTGCACATCAACTCATGCTCACTTTGGTGCTATATGGTTCCACATCTTGCACATCCACTCATGCTCACTTTGGTGCTATATGGTTCCACATCTTGCACATCAACTCATGCTCACTTCCGTGCTATATGGTTCCATATCTTGCACATCTACTCATGCTCACGTTGGTGCTATATAGTTCCACATCTTGCACATCCACTCATGCTCACTTTGGTGCTATATAGTTCCACATCTTGCACATCTACTCATGCTCACTTCCGTGCTATATGGTTCCACATCTTGCACATCCACTCATGCTCACTTTGGTGCTATATGGTTCCACATCTTGCACATCTACTCATACTCACTTTGGTGCTATATGGTTTCACATCTTGCACATCTACTCATGCTCACTTCCGTGCTATATGGTTCCACATCTTGCACATCTACTCATGCTCACTTTGGTGCTATATAGTTCCACATCTTGCACATCCACTCATGTTCACTTTGGTGCTATATGGTTCCACATCTTGCACATCTACTCATGCTCACTTTGGTGCTATATGGTTCTACATCTTGCACATCCACTCATGCTCACTTCCGTGCTATATGATTCCACATCTTGCACATCTACTTATGCTCACTTTGGTACTATATGATTCCACATCTTGCACATCTACTCATGCTCACTTTGGTACTATATGATTCCACATCAAATATATTTATGTCATACAACTAATGATTGTGTATATTATGTGTGATTGATTGATTGATTGATTGATAGGACCGTCATCATTGTACTTTGGTGAGTAACCATTGTGCTCCGATCTCTTTCTTACACATGAAGATCTCAGCGGCAGTGCACACACTACGTAGCACCAGCGAGGGTCCCGATGTACCTTAGATGGAAAAATATGTTTGTAGGAATTATATTTCTATAAATTTTTTAAGTTAATTTTGCCAGACAGCAGCCTTTCAGTTTACTATTTTAAACATGCGTATGCAGAGAATTGAACCCTGATCAGGGAAAAGGCTCATGGCGGCAAGATGTGCCAGGGTTAGCGAAGGATCGCGCTAACCAAGACCCTGCCCCTTACCTCCACGTGATGACCATGGAAACAGACTATGGTTCATGTCTGGATAAGGGTGGGCGAAGGCGGCAGGGTTCAAGGAGAAATACAGGTAGTGGTAGTAATGTAAGCACGGAAAAGCAATGCAGGGGCTGAAAATTCCTGAACAACGCACGCATCTCTTGATCGATGTCCGCTAAAATCTGCCCAAGTTCAAAAAGTACGAAACAGCAGCGTACGAGCGTCAGCGAGCAAAACAGGCGTAACAAATTGCAACATAGTCTCTAACAGCTAAGCGTGCCTCTCCGCTTCTTCACGCGACGAAGCAGGCCAGGTTCCCAGCAAATAAGAGACAAGGTACCGTCTGCTATTAAGACTCGTTCGCTGTCTTGTGTGTGTGTGTCCGCATATCGAAGTTGCACGGTCAGGTTGTGAGGCAGTCAGTCTGAAAATATTTTAAAGACCGAAATAAACGGATGAGAGGTGCATCCCAAAGCCGAGACATGAAGTGAAAATTGAAACACTGTGCACGAGTCAAGCTGAGTGTTGGAGCAGTCTCGAGACACGCTAAATGGAACACTGTGCACGAGTCAAGCTGAGTGTTGGAGCAGTCTCGAGACACGCTAAATGGAACACTGTGCACGAGTCAAACTGAGTGTTGGAGCTGTCTCGAGGCACGCTAAATGGAACGGCAGATGAGTGAACCTTCCTTCCTTTGCGTTCCCGGCCTAGACTGATGGACCAACTTTTATCATTAATTTTACTGTTGTTTTTAGGGACTCCTTTCCTCCTTACAGCTTTTCGCGAAGCTCTGTGTGTTGTGGCACATGACTCTTTCCTTATACCTGCTAACCGTTGACAGTCTTGCAAGACATGTTCTGCCGTCATGTCTGCCATTTTGCAGGGGCACAGGCTAGTTGTGCCAATTTTAAATTGATGGAACATGTGGGCTTTGAGCTTGTTGTGTCCAGTACGGAGGCGAAATATGACAACTTGTTCACTTCGAGAGAGACCATAGTATCCGTCACTGTCTGTGTACTGAGGGTGGTCTTTTGCCCATTTGCTTCTATAGTGCGAACCGATGGTTGTTTTGACTTCCTCATAACTGATCTCGAGATCAGTCTGGGGTAATCGCCCGCCCTCTTTGGCTAGCTTGTCGGCTGCTTCGTTTCCCTAACGTTGCAGTGTGACGGTATCCACTGGATGACGGTGCGTTTGAGTGAATTCGTTAGTTCAGCGAGGGACGTTTTGAGCTCATTCATCTCAGTTTTGCCAACGCATTTGAGTGCCGTGATGACCGATAGAGCATCGGGGAATATCACGACCTTGTTGCGTGTAGTGTTTCTTCTCTCCAAGATCATTTCGGCCGCCTCTTTGACTGCCTCTGCTCGGTAGTTATTCGAGTATTTGCCAGTGGCAATCGCTGTCTTGACCGTTACTTTCTTTGAGGTATTAAAAAGGTGGAGACTGCAGTAAAACTTTGAAAAATAGCTAAACACGTAAACAAAAAGTACTACAGTTTTACAAAATACATAAACAGTGACGATAAACAGCAAAGTTTCGACCAAAAGGCCTTTATCAAGCAAACAATACAACAAGAATGACGAATTTCGAGGAACACTACAAATGGACGATTACATGTGGAAACATAAACCTATCTAATGAAAATCTGGGAATAAAAACGAACAACGAAATGAGTGCAACACAAAAACCGAAAGTGGAAAAGAAGGGAAACAATAAACAATATAGTGGATAAATGACACATATATGGAGTAAACACACATATAGATAATAAGGCACGAGATAAGACAGTACTAAGAAGCATAGGGAATGTAATGCGTTGAGTCCAAGAGGTTTCCAAGTGCCATAGAATGGGGCCAAACGGTTCTCCAGGCGAATTTCGACTGCGATCATCGGAGGAACATGATCGGATGGCTGTGACTCAGACACGTCAACTCCTGAATGGCCAGTATCGTTGAAATGAGTGGCGACAGAGTCGACAGAGCATTGGCGAATATCGCGTAAGTAAGCATGAATCGGTCTACCGAGTCTCTACCGGTTTCTGCCAATATAGGACTTTGCTGCATCGTTTGCAGGTGATGGCATAGATGAGACAGGACCTTTACACGAAACTGTCTTGAATGGCATACGTAGCTTTTGGAAAAGAGACAATGCGGGTCTGTATTACATATGCATGGCTACAGCGCCGACGGCCGACTGATGGTGCCAGCACCTGGATATTAGGCTTGAGGCGATTAAATGCAACAACTTGAGGGTCTTGTCCTGTCTGTAAGCCACCAAGGATAGTGTTGAAGACTGAACATGTCTCAGGATCAGACTGAAGAATAGGGAGATTATGGAATAAGACCTTTTTCACCAGGGAACTATGAGGGTGGAAAGTTAAGATAAGTTTAACCCTGTCAGAATTGGGAGTTCTATGTATGTGAGAAAGGGCTCTATGAGCAATTAGGCTGAACCCGAGGCATGGGCAGATGCAAGCACATTCTCGGGCATAGGCGCTGGCGGAAGAAATCCAGCATCTCGTGAGCTCTATCAAGAAAATCGTCGTCCTCACTACAGAGGCGACGAAGGCGTAAGAGTTGAGAGAAAGGCAAAGAGTCACGACAAGCCTGGGGATGGGAAGAGGTATACAGAAGAAGCTATGTGTATCAGTAGGCTTGTAGTATACTGATGTAGTGATAGTAGAGATAGGCTGATGGGTGATAGTGAGGCCAAGAAAATTGACACAGGATGATATGGAGATAGAACTGAATAGCAGGATTGAAGGCATTGATGAAGGTGATGAAGCGTGACAAATCGGCTTCAGACATATCGGTAACTCCAATACAATCATCGATGTATCTATGATACACGGACGGAAGAGGGGCCATATCATAGGAGTTCCATACTAAGTGTTCAAGATGACCCATGAATAGACAGGGTTACGCTGGGTCCCATTTTAGTACCCATGGCGACCCCACTAATCTGTTCGAAGAACTGGTCATTGAACTGAAGGGAGTTGAGAGTGAGAACTAGTTCTGCAAGACGAAGGAGAGTCGAGGGAGACAAGAGGGTTAGTTCTCCTGTCGAGAAAAATTCCAGAGCTGAAGTCCGTCAGAATGAGGTGTATAGAGGTATACAGTGAACAGACACCAAGGAGAAGAGGCGATAAGTCTTGCCAGGCAACAACTTAATAGAAGAAAAAAACAGACAAAGTGTGGTTAGTATCTTTCAAGAAAGAAAGTAGTGTGGTGACTATAGGATTGAATGATACTATCAAGGAATTTTAGATATGTTCCATAGACAAGAGCAAGTGAAACAATAGGCCTACCAGGATTGTGAAGTTTATGGATTTTGGGGAGCATATAGAATGGGTTTGCTTCAAACAACTGTCGATGACATAGTGATGATGCAGGTAGGAAGGTCTTGGAGGCAATGAGGTTCTTATACTGTATTGGACCTTACTATTGTTGGATAGTGTGGCATCAGAAGGAATATTTTTGTAGAATAGGTGTTGAGAAGTTAAGGTGGCCTTCCTGAAGATATAGTTTTTTACTCCATACGACTATGGCACCACCTTTATCAGCGGGTTTGATAACAATGTCAATACGTCGACGGAGGTGCGATAGAGCACGAAACCGGACGGTGATGTTGTGGAACGCCCTAGGCGTTTAGGTGGAGAAGTTCCAATGTCGTATGAAGTATTTTGATGTGGAGATTGGGTGATGTTAGAGGTACTAGGTTGCAGGACTTTGATTTCAATGTATTATATTTTTATGTTTTGTAATTGTCTTATTCCTGTGCTCTTGTTATCTATATGTGTGTTTGCTCCATATATGTGTCATTTATCCACTATATTGTTTATTGTTTCCTCTTTCCACTCCCGGTTTTTTGCAAGCTGCACTCACTTTGCCAAGTTCGTTTTCATTCCCAGATTTTCATAGATAGGTTTATGTTTCACATGTAATCGTCCATTTGTAGTGTTCTCGAAATTCGTCATTCTTGTTGTATTGTTTGCTTGATAAAGGCTCTTTGTCGAAACGTTGCCAGCGTTTATCGTCACCGTTTATGCATTTTGCAAACCGCAGAGCACTTGCGGCTTCATGCCTAGCCATCGAAGATAATGCCAATTTTTTTCTCTGCTATCGCTTATTGCGTTATTTGCCGATCCGTCCGTAGGCGTGCGTCCACTCATTTTCAGGCACTTTGATTCGCGTACTCTTCTGGCTGCGATTTTTCTGGGTCGAGGTTTTTGGACCCTTGTTCAGTATGCCTGGGATTATCTCTTAGTTCTGCATTTTGATTTTCCATGGCGGGCACTTGCTTCGATTGCTGGGATAGGTTGGTTGCATTTGGAAATTACTGATGGCCTTTTACGGTCAGTGCTTTAGAGATTCTAACGAAGTTAGATTCTGTATTCTTCTCCACTTTCCGAATTCATACATTCTTTCATGCATTGGATGATTCGGAGCGTTTGAGTTTTTTCCGCACATTACTTTTTTGTCCTTTACTGTCATTGGTTGAGGCCGAGATTGTCTCCATCGCCTTGATGGGCGGACTTCATGGCTCCAGTGATGATGGGCAAGGCCCGGTTCTTGACTGGTGTTCACTTTGCAAATTGCTTAAGTAGGATGCATTGCCCACTTCATATACTGCACTCTAGGATCGGTCGCACTCTACCAGAGTAAAGTGTCTTGAGAATTCTGGCGTTTGCTCTATGTGAACCTGCGAGCTTATGCATCATTGCTAGCCTAAGGCCTCGGGCTTTTGCCGTAGCATTTTTGATCTGGGTGCACCAAGTCAGCTTTCTGTCGAGTGTGACTCTTAGGTACGTTGGGGTTTTTGCTCTCCGAAGGTTCCTGCTCCATTGACTTAAGCGTTATCTTGTAACTCTTGTTGTTCTGGGAGAAATTACAGTGTAAGTGGTCTTGAAGGATTTAATTACATTCCACTTGCTGACCACACTTCAAGGTTAATTAACGTAGCTTGCAGTCGATTTTCTGCTGTGGGCATTGACTCTTTTCTCGCCCATATTGCCAAGTCGTCGGCATACATGGCAGAGTGAACCTGTTCTGGAGGCATGTTGGCAATGTCATTGACGAAGACTAGAGTTATATCGCGAGAGCACCCTCCCTGGGGACTTCCTTGCTCCAGTGTGGCCTTCATGCTTTTGTACCCCTGAACCTGAACTCTTGCTGTTCTGTTCTCTAGGTATCTATCAAGCCAATTGTACATTCTTCCCTTTACGCCGAGGGTGAGGAGTTTCAGCCTTAAACCTTCTTCCAGACTGTGTCAAACGCCTTCTCCATATCTACCAAGACTGCCAGTGTCTGTTTCTTTTCTTGGAAACCATCCTCGATTTCCTGGACAATGTACGTTACTTGATCCTCTGTGGATCTGTATCTGCGAAAGCCTCCTTGTTGTGCCAGCAGTCTCGCTTTCCAAGTGCCAAGATAACCGTTTGTTCACTATGAGTTCCATGCTTGCCCGCAGCTTAGAGGCTTATTGGTCTGTAACTCGCTGGGTCGAGTTTATTTTTCCCGGTTTTAGGATGGGTACTATGATTGCTTTTTCCATTCTGTGTACTATGCCTGTTCTACACGACATGTTTAGAACGGACAGTAGAGCGGCCTTTGCCTGTTACCCAAGTTTTTAAGCATCTTGCAATTCCATCTTTTCCGGGCGACTTTCTGGGTTTCAGGTCCCTTAAAGCCTCTTCCAGCTCGTTACTGGTGAATGTGTCCGTTAGGTGACTATCTGCTTTTCTTGGCTCGCCTTGGAGAGCGCGTGCTTTTTCTCTTGGTGTATGTCGACTTTTCCTTTGCTATGCTTACTCTGCTGACTTCGGCATATTGTTGCATCAGAATGTTTGCTGCCCCTACCCGAAGCCATCTTCTTGTCTTGTTCGAGGACTATAGGTGGTCTGCTGGTGTTTTCATCACTCAGCGCTTTGGCCAGCTTCCACAGTTTATGGCCGTCCCTATCGAGGTTCAGGGATTCGGTTGTTTTGACACCCAACCGTCGCGCCGCTCGTTAGTTGTCGCATCAGCTTCCCGGCTGGGATGGTGCTGCCGTATGCGAAGGGGTTGAAAGGTACATCCTAAACGTGGCCCCATAACACAGAGTCACGAAAAGCTGTACGGAGAACGGGAGGCCCTAAAAGCAACAGTAAAATTCATGATAAAATTTGGTTCATCTGTCTAGACGGGGATCGTGAGAGAGAGAGAGAGAATCCTGATTGATAGTTGTAAGGTAAATTATAAGTAACTTGTACATCATCAACGCCTACAATATATTTGGTAACAAATATCAATCAATCTTGTTGCTTTTTTTGTTCCACAATATAGGGACAATATTCAATGACTGTAGATGGCAGATTTATTGTAACAGTCATATGAAACACATCAAACTCGTGCCACCATAACCGGAACAAACACAACAACAACATACTGCAACAGTCATACCAGGAAGATCATAAATATAAATAACAGTTTTAATGTAGATAATTGGAGACATAATTATGCTGACGTTGTAGACACACATGTTGTCAATAAAATTATTTCAATAAGTTATTTTGACATTGTTTGGACTGCATATCATAATCACTACCATCATCTTCCTCGCTCATCTTTAATGATCACTATCGACATCACCCACAATATGGATAACAACGTCAGCATTATTCACACTAGCAGAAAGAAGCTCATTATCAACATTATCATTAGCTTCATCATCGCTTGAATCATCACTAACACCATCAACATCATGTGCACCATCGACACATTTAAAGAAATCAATAACAGCATTATTGTTAGTATTGACATTAGTTTAGAAAATTGAGCAGAAAGTAAAGAATATAAATAAATAGTAATACAGACTGCTAAACAGAAAGTACATATACATTCAATGATAGAGATTACACTAACAGAAAGTAATATATACATTCAATGATAGAGATTATACAAACAGAAAGTAATATATACATTCAATGATAGAGATTACACAAACAGAAAGTAATATATACATTCAGTGATAGAGATTAATAATAAACAGAAAGTAATATATACATTCAATGATAGAGATTATACAAACAGAAAGTAATATATATACATTCAATGATAGAGATTACACAAACAGAAAGTAATATATACATTCAATGATAGAGATTACACTAACAGAAAGTAATATATAAATTCAATGATAGAGATTATACAAACAGAAAGTAATATATACATTCAAAGATAGAGATTACACAAACAGAAAGTAATATATACATTCAGTGATAGAGATTACACAAACAGAAAGTAATATATATACATTCAATGATAGAGATTATACAAACAGAAAGTACACATATAATATTCAATGATAGAGACATAATAAACAGAAAGTAATATATACATTCAATGATAGAGATTATACAAACAGAAAGTAATATATACATTCAATGATAGAGATTATACAAACAGAAAGTAATATATACATTCATTGATAGAGATTACACAAACAGAAAGTAATATATACATTCAATGATAGAGATTATACAAACAGTAGGCATGTATATACATTCAATGATAGAGATTACACAAACAGAAAGTAATATATATATTCAATGATAGATTATGACAAAACAGAAAGTAATATATACATTCAGTGATAGAGATTATACAAACAGAAAGTAATATATACATTCAGTGATTATACAAAAGAAAGTAATATATACATTCAGTGATAGAGATTATACAAACAGAAAGTAATATATACATTCAATGATAGATTATACAAACAGAAAGTAATATATAAGTCCAATGATAGAGATTATACAAACAGAAAGTAATATATACATTCAAAGATAGAGATTATACAAACAGAAAGTAATATATACATTCAAAGATAGAGAGATTATACAACAGAAAGTAATATATACATTCAATGATAGAGATTACACAACAGAAAGTAATATTATATACATATTCAGTGATAGAGACAATACAAACAGAAAGTAATATATACATTCAAAGATAGAGATTATACAAACAGAAAGTAATATATACATTCAAAGATAGAGATTATACAAACAGAAAGTAATATATACATTCAATGATAGAGATTATACAAACAGAAAGTAATATATACATTCAATGATAGAGATTACACAAATGAGAAAGTACACATACTACATTCAGTGATAGAGACTAGGCAAACAGAAAGTAATAATATATACATTCCAAAGATAGAGATTACACACAAACAGAAAGTAATATATACATTCAATGATAGAGATTACACAAACAGAAAGTAATATATACATTCAATGATAGAGATTATACAAACAGAAAGTAATATATACATTCAATGATAGAGATTACACAAACAGAAAGTAATATATACATTCAAGATAGAGATTACACAAACAGAAAGTAATATATACATTCAATGATAGAGATTACACAAACAGAAAGTAATATATACATTCAAAGATAGAGATTATACAAACAGAAAGTAATATATACATTCAAAGATAGAGATTACACAAACAGAAAGTAATATATACATTCAATGATAGAGATTACACAAAACAAAGTAATATATACATTCAAAGATAGAGATTATACAAACAGAAAGTACATATACATTCAAAGATAGAGATTATACAAACATAAAGTAATATATACATTCAAAGATAGAGATTATACAAACAGAAAGTAATATATACATTCAAAGATAGAGATTACACAAACAGAAAGTAAGAATATATATATTCAAAGATAGAGATTATACAAACAGAAAGTAATATATACATTCAATGATAGAGATTACACAAACAGAAAGTAATATATACATTCAATGATAGAGATTACATAAACAGAAAGTAATATATACATTCAATGATAGAGATTATACAAACAGAAAGTAATATATACATTCAAAGATAGAGATTACACAAACAGAAAGTAATATATACATTCAGTGACAGAGATTACACAAACAGAAAGTAACATATACATTCAATGACAGAGATTATACAAAATAGAAAGTAATATATATCTAATGATAGAGATACATTAAATAGAAAGAATATATATATTTTGTGATAGAGATATATAAATAAGAAAGTAATAAATACATTCAAAGATAGAGATTACACAAACAGAAAGTAATATATACATTCAATGATAGAGATTACACAAACAGAAAGTAAGATATATACATTCAATGATAGAGATTACACAAACAGAAAGTAATATATACATTCAAAGATAGAGATTATACAAACAGAAAGTAATATATACATTCAATGATACAGATTACACAAACAGAAAGTAATATGTACATTCAGTGATAGAGATTATACAAACAGAAAGTAATATATACATTCAAAGATAGAGATTATACAAAACAGAAAGCAATATATACATTCAATGATAGAGATTATACAAACAGAAAGTAATATATACATTCAATGATAGAGATTAAGGAATGAAACTACGGTACAAGTGTTGACATGAACATAATCTAATACGTTGAGATTTACGATTGAAACTAAGGACGATGGTTAAAATGACAGCAACAATTAACCCAAAGTAATATATGATTACGCTTCAGCATTTTATTATCTGAAGCTAATAGGAAATTGGTAAAGCATGAGTTAGTGTTAAACATATTATGTTGGCATTGCAGAGTTAGTGTTAAACATATTGTTACATTGCAGAGTTAGTGTTAAACATAATATGCTAGGATGCAGAGTGTAACACTATTTGATTTTTATAGCTTTTGATGATATTTAAATATATCTATTTACTCAAGAGTTATTGTCAGTCACCCAATTAGTATATATACATATTGGTTATTGGTTACTAAATTGATGTCATGGCATTCCGGCAGAACCATGATTTTGCAGTCTCCAAACATGCCGATTTACATTACAACTTAGTTCTCTGCCTTCTAACATGCTGATTACATTACAACTTAGTTCTCTCTCTCTCTAACATGTTGATTACATTACAACTTAGTTCTGTCTCTCTAACATGCTGATTGGCATTACAACTTAAATTTCCCCAACATGCTGATTACACACAAACTTAGTTCCTGGGTCTCTCCCAACATGCTGATCACACACAAACCTGTCTCCGTCCTCCATCACGCCGACCGCCACCACAAACTCAGCCCTGTTCTCTCTGTAACATGTTCATTACATTACAACTTAGTTCTGTCTTCTCTAACATGTTGATTACATTACAAATTTAGTTCTGTCTCTCTCTAACATGTTGACAGACATAACTTAGATCTGCCTTCTAACATATGTTGATTACATTACAACTTAGTTCTGTCTCTCTCTCTAACATGTTGGGATTACATTACAACTAGATCTGTCTCTCTCTAACATGTTCATTACATTACAACTTAGTTCTGTCTCTCTCTCTAACATGTTGATTACATTACAACTTAGTTCTGTCTCTCTCTCTAACATGTTGATTACATTACAACTTAGATCTGTCTCTCTCTCTAACATGTTCATTACATTACAACTTAGTTCTGTCTCTCTCTCTAACATGTTGATTACATTACAACTTAGTTCTGTCTCTCTCTAACATGTTGATTACATTACAACTTAGTTCTGTCTCTCTCTAACATGTTGATTACATTACAACTTAGTTATGTCTCTCTCTGTAACATGTTCATTACATTACAACTTAGTTCTGTCTCTCTCTAACATGTTGATTACATTACAACTTAGTTCTGTCTCTCTCTCTAACATGTTGATTACATTACAACTTAGTTCTGTCTCTCTCTAACATGTTGATTACATTACAACTTAGTTCTGTCTCTCTCTAACATGTTGATTACATTACAACTTAGTTCTGTCTCTCTCTAACATGTTGATTACATTACAACTTAGTTCTGTCTCTCTCTGTAACATGTTGATTACATTACAACTTAGTTCTGTCTCTCTCTGTAACATGTTGACATATTATAACTTGTTCTGTTCTCTCTTGTAACATGTTGATTGGCATTACAACTTAGTTTTTTTCTCTCTTCTAATATATTGATTATATTATAATTTTAGTTTTTCTCTCTCTAACATATTGATTACATTACAACTTAGTTTTCTCTCTCTCTCTAACATGTTGATTACATTACAACTTAGTTCTGTCTCTCCCTCTAACATATTGATTACATTACAACTTAGTTCTTCTCTAACATATTGATTACATTACAACTTAGTTCTCTCTCTCTCTAACATGTTGATTACATTACAACTTAGTTTTCTCTCTCTCTAACATGTTGATTACATTACAACTTAGTTCTCTCTCTCTAACATGCTGATTACATTACAACTTAAGTTTTTCTCTCAACATGTTGATTACATTACAACTTAGTTCTCTCTCTCTAACATGTTGATTACATTACAACTCTAATGCTCTCTCTCTAACATGTTGATTACATTACAATTTAGTTCTGTTTTCCAGTTAAGAACAAAAGTAATAGAATACTGTGAGCGTCTGTAGCTCAAGCGGTAGTGAGATTGAACACAATTTCCAGTTTCTACTCCAACATTTTTCCCTGGACCTGGAAATCTCCTGACTGGGGCCAAGCACAAATAATATAGAGGGGTCGTTTAAATCAGCGCTAACAACGCAACTAATTTTTTTGCTCCCCAAACATCACCAACCTCAGTTCTTCCGGTTTTGTTGTAACGCTTACAGTACCGTGCCTGGTTATCCCAAGGAAGGCAATCCTGCTAGGCATCACCCGTCTCAATTCTTCCGAGGATGTTAGCTGTTATTTCAACAGTACCTTGCACGGTTGTCCCAGGGAGGGCAGTTTCGTTAGGCAATAAAACGAAACTTAAATATTTGCGCTCGGCCAACCTTACCCAGTAAGTGTATCTGCGCTGCGCTAAGCGCTGATACGGAGTTCACCGCAATCTTCCCATATGTCGACACGATACAAGACAGCGTTATCAAAGTCACTTGCCTAGACTTTTTCCGTTGCTCAAGACTACCCAGACAAGCAGCTCAACTCGGGCACAGGGCTCCAAGTTTCGCCCCATATGGACCCACGTCCCTACCCACAGACAACCCTCTCCTCCCCGCTACGTTCGCCTCGTTCGCCCTTACCATCGGTTGGGAGGCTGATAATTGTGATGCGACCGTTGTGTCTAAGCATTTCTGTGCCACGAGACTGCTCCTGACACTCAGCTTGAATTGGGCAGCGCTCCAAGTTACGCCTTCATGCGGGTTTATTTACTACATGGATGTATCTCTCATCCTATTAATTTTAGTGTGGTCATTTACTTCAGAGGAGTTAGCACTCGTTTGCAGATGACTTGTAATTTACTAAGCTTTACTTTTGGGAACTTGGCCAATTTTAAAGGGACATCGGCCAGAGATGCGTAAATTGTTCAGAGATTTTCGGACCCGTATTGCTTTTCCGGCACCCAACCACCACCACCACCCGCGTAGTTCTCCCCGATCCCTGCTCCTCTCCCCACTGGCCAGATTCTGAAACTAATGTCTGTTACCAGGGTCACCACATGGAGGTGGGGGACAGGGTCTTGATTAGTGCCCATTCACGAATCCTAGCGCAGCGTTGTCTGCAATGCGCTTTATTCCGCACTGGACTAAAGCCGCTGCTAGACTTCCATTTTTCTGCACATTTGGGTGGGCTGCTCACTCCTCATGTTTGCTACGCCTTTTTCGTCGCTCCATCATCAGCACCGTGTGTATGTCTGCTCCCGCTAGTAGGCTCACTCTGTGTATCAATCTGCATGCGTGTTCGTACTGCTTTGGTGGCTGTCACCTGTTTACTGTGGTTTCTCACTGTGTCACATTTACTATGCTCGAGACTTTCAGGACACTTAACTCCAATCCTCGGGTCTCACCACAGGGCTCCGAGTTTCGCCTAATCGGCCCACGTTCTTCTCTGACGCACCTCTCATTCTCATCGTTTAATTGGTCAGCTTGCCCATCGGCCGAGAGAGACGTGCATTAATAGTCATTCTGGGATTCTGCTCGTCTTTGTTGCGAGCGGATCTCATCCAACGTGACTGCGTCTGCATCACTACTTATACCAGAGTAACTCTCCTCGATCCTTTACTCCGCTTAGCCAGACAAGAACCGTTGTCTGTTTCGTCACTACGTGAGGTGGGTAGGATTTTGTTTGTTCCAGCCATTAATCCTGCGTGACGTTGTCCCTATGCGCCTTTTGACTCCCAGCTTTTATAACAGCCAGTATACGATTCTAACAAACACAAGACTATCAGGAATAATTGCATGTTGGTCAGACTAAGACAAGGATGCAGATTATCACCGCTGCCGTTCATCAAATATATCGATCAAATCTGTAAAACAGTCATTACCAGCGAAGGAAATGACCTTGGGGAACTCTAGAATGAATTTCTTTTTGCAGACGATCAGGTAATCATATCAACAACAGTAGAGCAGCTACAGCAACACATTAACAGACTCCAGTTAACATGTAATGAATACAAAATGAGAATAAACATCCACAAAACCGAAGTAATGACATTCCTTAGAGAGGTAAAACACTACTAATATCTCCATCGACAATCTCCCACGAAAACAAGTCAAAGACTTTACATATCAAGTGATCATTTTTTCAGCAAACGGAAGAATAACTAATGAAATCCAAATATAGATGCAACAAAGCAAATAAAAAAGAAATTGTTTTCAATTTCAAGATGCAAACATTGTCGCTACCATGAACACAAAAAGAACAATACCCAACAACAATCTTCCTCCCCACATTATGTTACTAGTGCCAAACCTGGACACTGACATCAAAAGCTAGAAGTAAACTAGTCACGACAGAGCGAAAATGTCAGCACAGAATGCTGGGTGTAACAAGAATAGACTTGTTGAGAAAAGAAGACATCAGGAAAATATTGGAAACAACATCAGTACTAAACTTCATTAAGAAACAACAAATTAAATGGTTCGCCACATAAGCAGATTACCAACAGACAGTGCACTCCCAAAGAGCGATGTTGCTACGATACAATGGGTACAAAACAAAAGGCTGGCCACGCAAAAGATGGACCTTAGAGATAACAGAGGTGACGAAAAACACTATTTATGAAGTGCACACAAAAGCTCGTTCTATAAATCTCTTCTTATTTATACGCTGTGAGGCAAAACAGAATGGGAGAAAAGAAAGAAGGAAATAATTACGTCATTTTCATTCAACTGGTATGCAGGTCAATCTCAACTCGGTAGGTCAATTCAACTGGTAGGTCAATTCTTAGTAACACAACACATTGTTCAGTTAAACTTTACATTCTTAGGAACTCAACACATTGTTCAGTTAAACTTTACATTCTTAGAATCAAATACATTGTTCAGTTAAACTTTACATTCTTAGGAACTCAACACATTGTTCAGTTAAACTTTACATTCTTAGAACTCCAAATTACATTGTCTGGGTTCAACTTTTATATTCTTAGGGAACACAAATACATTGTTCAGTTAAACTTTAAATTGTTAGGAATCCCAACACATTGTCTAGTTAAATCTTATATTTTAGGAACATAACATATTGTTCAGTTAAACTTTAAATTGTTAGAACTCACCTATTGCTCAGTTAAATTTTAAATTCCAGGAACTCAACAATACTGTTCAGTTAAACTTTGAATTCTTAGGAACCCAAATACTGTTCAGTTAATCTTTAAATTGTTAGGAACTCAATCTATTGCTCAGTTAAATTTTAAATTCTTAGGAACTCAACACATTGTTCAGTTAAACTTTGAATTCTTAGGAACACAACACATTGTTCAGTTAAACTTTTAAATTTAGGAACTCAAATACATTGTTCAGTTAAACTTTACAACAGTTTGAAGGTGTCATTACTGACTGAATCCAAAATCTATACATATATAAGAATCAAAGGAATTACACATATGTAAGGTCCCAAAATGTTTGAAGACATTCGGTCATCCTATTTGAACTTGGAAACTCTGTTATAAGTCACACACAAGACACCATCAAACTGAATTCATTTGTTCTTTTTCTATAAATCTATATTCCCAATCTTAATGTGGGGCTGGAAAGAGCCTTGTAGGAAAATCGCCGAAATATTTATCCATGTTTTTCACAACGTTCGCGGTCATGTGATACGCAAAGCGATCATGCTGTTATATTCCGGTGACGACTTACGCACATCAGTCACACGAATACTAACATATTTATTGGTATTTCTTCATGACAGTTCTGTAAACCAATGAATAAGATGTTCGACTGGGTTATCCCAGCGACAACATGCCTATTATCACAATCGGCCAATTTTTTTTATTTTTTTAAAATTGTTATTTAAACACATCGATAACTTAATAATCTGAATACATTTAATTTGTCAATTGTTATTTTTCAACTACCGAATTCAATTGTATTACGTTTTACTTGGTAATATGAATGAGGGACAGATTACGTTTTTATGTTGGCTTGAAGATCAGCGGAAAAAGGTTAACACATTAACTTTAAAAGTGGTGAATATTACAACTAGATTTAAATCAAATTCATCTTTCACGGGAACGAGAATTCTATTGTATCAGATTTTCCTGGCAATAGGAATGAGGAACATTTTAAATTAATATTTGTAAACTTTCACAGGAGCAGGAATTCTGTTGTGATCAGGTTTCCATTGGCACTGAAATGAGGGATATTTAATTTTTTAAGTGGTCAACCGACAAAGTTTTCAAACCAAGCTTGGTGAGAAAATGTATTGTTTTTAAAGGGGAAAAGCTGGTTTTGAGGCAATGGTGCATGTTTCTTTAAGAGACTTTACAAAAAATTTTTAACTAAATTCCCCATGGGAAGAACGGGTAAACTGCTAGTTATATATTTTAAAAAATGTATAAATTATAGAAAATAATAGGAAATGGCACTAACCATTATTAGAATAGCGTTTACTGTAATTGCCTGTTCCATCAGTATACCTGTCTATAATGGATGCTCTGCTTAAACAATTGGAAATGCTATGACTTACTATTAAGTGGTGACATTCAAATTCAATCAATTGCTATTTTTATTATAAAATCATCTAGTGTTTATAGGATTGTCTGATTACAATTGATTAGAGCAACACATACATTCCGGAGACCTGTGTTCAATTCACATTAAGCAAGAATTTTAAAAACAATTTTTTTAACACAGCTAGAAGCTATTCGATAAATTTATAATCTGAATAAATTTAATTTGCCAATTTTCACTGGAATTCTATTTTATCAGGTTTCTCTGACAATCGGAATGAGGGATATTTTAATCTTATGGAGTCAACCGACAAAAACTATTTTAAAAGTAAAGCAGTTACATGGTAAGTTCATTTTACCTTGCTATATTCCCAGTTGTTGTTGTCGAACCCTCCCCTGCCCTCCCCGTCCGCGAATTATGAGTTTTAGTTATGGGAGTCACCACGAAGCGATGGAGTAGGGTCTTGATCAGTGCCAACTCACTGACCCTGGCGCGGCATTGTCCTTTTTGTTTTTGTGACTGCAGCATCAGATCATTCTAGTGAAGAGGGAATAACTTCCCAGTATAGACAAATAATAGTAAATAATTAAATATGACTTAATCCAAACCATGATTTTTCAAAATATGTGTCTGGCACCACTCAAAAAAAGTGACCGCCGCCACTGGTAATTAGATATCCATTCCGTCAAAATAACATTTAAGGCATCAACTGAACATAATCAATCCTATGTTTCTTGTCCAACAAAATCTCTCCTACCTTCCATATTATTTCTTAAGATGCAACCATTTGAACTATATGATTCAAACAAACGATCTTATTTAACTATCTCTCACCATCTGATACATATACAGCACCATGGCTTTTTTGTTCTTCCTTCTAACGGTCGATCTAGATATGGTTTACTCAATCTCATTCCTACTGCCTATTTCTCTCTCTCTAACCGTTTATTCCCGTCTCATTCTAACTCTAACCGTTTATTCCCTTCTAACTCTAACTCTAACCGTTTTTTTCTGTCTCACTCTAACTCTAACCGTTTATTGCCGTCTAACTCTAACTTTAACCGTTTATTGCCGTCTAACTCTAACTTTAACGCTATTCCTCGTCTCTACCTAACTCTAACCAAGCTATTGCCGTCTAACTCAACTCTAACTCTAACCGTTTATTTCATCTAATCGTGGACCTAACCGTTTATTTCCGTCTCACTCTAACTCTAACCGTTTATTGCCGTCTAATTCTAACCTAACTCTAACCGTTTATTTATCTAACTGTAACTCTAACCGTTTTTTTCCGTCTCTACCTCTTAACTCTAACCGTTTATTGCCGTCTAACTCTAACTCTAATCTCTAATTGTTATTTATCGACCTGTAACTTCATAGTTTTTTCTGTCTTTACTTCTAACTCTAACAATTTATTTCCGTCTAACTGCAACTCCAACCAAGCCATTCTCAATTCAACCGCAACTTCAACGTTTATTGCCGTCTAACTCTCTAACTGTTTATTCCGTTTAACCCTAACCATAATCCTAACCAACCAATGATCTCTAACTGACTATGCTTATAACTTTCATCCCATGTTCCCTCTAACTGTCATCCTCTCTCTCTGCTGGTCTCTATCCCTAACTGACCCCATCTGCCTTACTTGTCTGGTCCTTAACGGTCCATCCTATCTCTGCCGGTCTCACTTCAACTGTCCCCATCTGCCTTACTTGTCTGGTCCGTCTAACTGTCCATCCCTCTCTCTGCCGGTCTCTACCTTAACTGTCTCCATCTGCCTTACTTGTCTGATCCGTCTAACTGTCCATCCTGTCTCTGCTGGTCTCTACCTTCAACTGACTCCATCTACCTTACTTGTCTGATCCGTCTAACTGTCCATCCTGTCTCTGCTGGTCTCTACCTTCAACTGACTCCATCTGCCTTACTTGTCTGGTCCGTCTAACTGTCGATCCCTCTCTCTGCCGGTCTCTACCTTCAACTGTCCCCATCTGCTTTACTTGTCTGGTCCGTCTAACTGTCCATCCTCTCTCTGCTGGTCTCTATCCCTAACTGTCTGTGTCCAACTTACTTCTTATCAGTTATCAGTTATATGAGCACTATCATCATAGCACTCCGGACATGTCCATAGGTGCTCCAATCTCCTCCTCAGCAAACTCAGTAGCGTCCAGCGACCCAACACGCCAGTTCGATGTTGATTAATCAATCTCTTTGCATATTTAGTATGTCGTTCTTTTCGGGCTGCACCAATATTGACACCCATTTCTTTCAATCTGGTCAGCGAGTGGGATTCACAGCCCTGAAACTCCTGTGTTCGGAAAGACTCCTCAATGCGTGAAGAATGTCACTTAATGGCAGCTCCTCTGATATTGTAGCTAAGCCAGCCAATCTATCAGCTCGATCATTACCCCTATCTCCTGCGTGCCCAGGGACACAAATGAAAGTGGTTTCTCTGATCACTGTCTGTACCAGTAACTCCACCCAGTTGCGTCTCACCATTCCTGATTCGATTTTACGAATCATTCTCATGGAGAAACTGAGTATGAAGACACGAGAGAATTGTGAGATGCAACCAGTTCACCCTCACTTACTTCTTAGTTACCTCCTATGTCATGAATCTCATTCAAAGACCGTGCGTTTTAGTGCGTATAGTTGTAGTTATTATATTTCTACTTTGATTATCTCTCTCACACAGCAATGAACATCAAAGACTAGGAAAGTTGAAGAAATATCTGTAGCAATGAACATCAAAGACTAGGAAAGCTGAAGAAATATCTGTAGCAATGTACATCAAAGACTGGGAATGCTGAAGAAATATCTGTAGCAATGTACATCAAAGACTGGGAATGCTGAAGAAATATCTGTAGCAATGTACCTCAAAGACTGGGAATGCTGAAGAAATATCTGTAGCAATGTACCTCAAAGACTGGGAATGCTGAAGAAATATCTGTAGCAATGTACATCAAAGACTGGGAATGCTGAAGAAATATCTGTAGCAATGTACCTCAAAGACTGGGAATGCTGAAGAAATATCTGTAGCAATGTACCTCAAAGACTGGGAATGCTGAAGAAATATCTGTAGCAATGTACCTCAAAGACTGGGAATGCTGAAGAAATATCTGTAGCAATGTACCTCAAAGACTGGTAAAGACGAAGAAGAAGAAGAAGAACAAGCTATATCCCCATAATCTAATTATATTTCATGTCCAGGCATGCGACAATAAGTCACATGACTTTAACGTGTAATGTTATTAGCTAACATATGTTGATGGACATGATCACGTGATTGTGACCTGTTTGCATACAATTATTTCACATGTTTCAACTTTCAACAACGTGGCCAATATTGGATATAAAAGCTCACATTTCTGCATGTTTGTCAATCAGTTCTCACTCACAGAGATACACAGAGACACACCGAGACACAGAGAGACACAGAGACACGGCAAGAGGTAAGTTCATATGTTTGTTTGTAAATGAGTGCACAAAAACAAAGAGAGAGAGAGAGAGAGTGAGTGAGTGTGTGAGAGAGAGAGAGAGAGAGAAAGAGACAAAGAGAGAGAGTGAGAGTGAGTGAGTGTGTGAGAGAGAGAGAGAAGGAAACAAAGAGAGAGAGAGACATGTGAGTTCCTATATATGTTTGTAAATTATTGCTTAAAAAAATAAAAAGAGAGAGAAAAACGGATAAAAAGATATGTTTTAATGTTTGTAAATTAGAAAGATTTGATTAAACTGTAACGCAACAGATAAGAAAAAATATTAACCAATATAGAATGCATCTGAAATAGGTACAACTAGAAACTAATTTAGAACACATCAGAGGATAAGCTTGGGGACAACGATGCGCCAGGATTAGTGCGTTGGCACTAAACAAGATCCTGCCCCAACTTCTCGTGGTAACCCTGGTAACAGATATTGGTTCCGGTCTGGCTAAGTGGACAGGGATCGAGTGAGAGCTACAGGTAGTGGTAGTAGTGCCAGCACGGAAAAGTAGGGCAGGTCTAAAATCCTAAACAAAATGCAAGCATTTCCTGGCCGATGTCGGATGAAAAGATATACAGAAGTGTAAGAAAACAGCAGTGGACCAGTCGTCAGCGATCGAATGCTAACTCCCTGGAGTAAATGACAGCACCAAAACTGCCACCGATGGGGCAAGAGTCCATAAGCACGAAGTGTTTGTAACGAGTCAATTGTCGCACCACAATTATCAGCGTCCCGACTGACGGGAAGGGCCGTACAAGTGAATATGAAGGCATGAGAGGTGCATCCAGAATAGAGACGCGGGCCCACATGAGGCGAAACTCGGAGCCCTGTGCCCGAGTTGAGCTGCGTGTTAGAGCAACCCCGAGGTAATGGTAAATGTGAGCAAGGTGAGAAAACCGTTTCTAAACACGGTGGGTCAGGCACCGAAGTGGAGCAAACATGCATACGGACGTTACACAGGTGATCCCAAAGCCTTGGTAGTGGGGCGACGGACGAAGGCGGCACATGGGAAGATTGCGGTAAATTTGGCACAAGAGGCCAGCAAAGATAGAGCTATTGGGTAAAGTTGGTCGAGCGTAAATCCCAAAATTACGTTTTAGAGTCTAGCGAAACTGTCTTCTCTGAGACAGTCGGGCATGGTACTGTTGTTCACACAACTAACATCCACGGACAAATTAAGGCGGTTGATGATTGGCGAGTGCAAAATCTAAGTTGCGCTGATAGCCCCTAATGAAGCGACCCATACGTTATTTTGTGCGTGACCCTAGCCCAGTGTTTCGAAGAGCAAGGGATAATGCAAAGTAACAATTGCAAATTGCCAAGTGCCGGCACGAGCCTCGAAAAAGCTGAAAATGTTCCAACAGGCTGCTGAAGTCCAAACAACGGCGAAGGCTGACACTTATCAATGTGTGATATACGAGTAAAACGCCGTCCCAGGGCAAAAACTCTATTCCACCTCGCAGTAAACCACTGCTGCCTTATAGTTTGATTGGAGACAAGCAAAGGCTAGAGGAGTAAATCGTACACAAAACTGGACGGCAGGAAAACCAAGTACTCCATAAAAAGACTGGTTACCTGGGCATATGACGATCATCAACCTGGGAGGGCAGATAAAGAAAATAACAACCTGCTGCCTTGTAGGTTGGCTGAGGACAGCAAAAGGCTGACGGAGAGCGAACACAGTAAACGCTGGTTGAAATCGGACACTTCATTTGAAGAATAAGCACTAGAGCTTCAAATGGTACTGAACGTTGTGACGTAGCATACCCATGCTAAGGCTGCATGGACCACATTTTTTCATGAATATCTTGAATAATTTAGAATCTCGATATGGTGCTACGCCTGTGGAGATCCGTCGGGCTGCACGAGTGCGCGCCCCATGCCTCGAAGGGTCTATTTTGGCTACCGACGGTCCCGTCCCCGGCTTGGCAAACCAGCGACCGAGGTCCAAGGAAACAAACTACTGGTTCGATACACCGACAACTGGCCAGAGACGATTAACTATTGTGCAATGGAATACCGAAGATCTCCATCACAAAAATCAAGCACTCGCACAAAGACTTGCAGAAGAAAAGATGGACGAAGCGTACATACTAGAGTCACATCTAAATGCCCAACACAGGATCTGTATCAGAGTTTCTCAAACCTTCAGATTAGATCGAGAGGGACACAAAGGTGGAGTTCTCACCCTGCTATGTAACGACATTCCAGCGAAACAGACAGATGTGATAACAGGAGGCGCCGGAGCAGCAGAGGTCATGGGCGTCCTCATCACATGTGGCGAAGTACAGATTCTTACATACAATCTATACTGCCCAAGTGATATCTCGCTATCACTTGAAACGATGACAATATCTAACACAGCATACATGATAGTAGTTGATTTCAACAGCCACTCAGAAAGCTGGGGCTACCAAGAAACGAACATCAGAGGCGTCGAAGTCGAGGACTGTAAGATAGAGAACTACTTGTTCCTGATCAATGCCGCAGACGATCCGCCAACCTTCTACTCGAGAAGATGGCCAACGACTAGCACCCCTGATCTGACGTTCGCAACGAGCGACCTCTCCACAAAAACCGAACGTACGGCCACTACGCAACGCGGAGATATCGACCATAGGCCCGTCAAACTGCAAGTGGATCTCCACTTTGTACCTGACCAAAATGTGGTTTCCTCGGTGGAACTACAAAAAGCAAATTGGAAAAAAATTGCGGTCTTGTTAGATACCAATGTTGAAGGATGGGATCACAAATGAGATGCTCAAAATCTTGGGAAATAGGACAAAGACATTTCTTTTGGCAGTCCTAAATATATCGTGGAAGACAGTCATAGTACCAGCGGAGTGGAAAGAAGCGATCATGGTACCCATCCTAAGACCAGGCAAAGGCAAACTTAACGTGGCGATTTACAGACCCATAAGCCTCCTAAGCTGTACGGGCAAACTCATGGAGTGCATGGTAAACAGAAAGTTATAACTGCACTTGGAGAGCAAAGCGCTTCTCATGGCACAATAGGGGAGGGGGAATCTTTAGGAGATACCGATCTACCGAAGATCAGGTAACCTATATCGCCCAGGAAATCGAGGATCGTTTCCATGAGAATAAGCAAACTTTTGCAGTCTTGGTAGACATGGAGAAAACGTTCGACACTGTCTGGAAAGAGGGACTAAAACTCCTGAGCCTGGGAAGAAAGGGTAGAATGTACACATTGTTAAACATGTACCTAGTGAACAGAACAGCAAGGGTTCAAGTTCAGGGTCATACAAGCATGAAGGCCAAGCTATGGGAAGGAGTCACCCAGGGAGACGGCGAGTGCACTAAGCTATGTACGCCGATGATCTAGAAGTCTGGACGAGGGAGGAGTCAGTGCCCATAGCAAGCAACAGAATGCTTGCAAGACACGATCACCAAACTGGACAGAAAAGTGATGCCTGAGCAATACCGCTTCTAAAACTAACTATTTATAATAGCCGTCCATCGCAAGCGATGATGACAACAATCTCAGACGTGTACTGTTGCACCTCTCTGGTGTGTGCGAGGTGACTGTAGAGTCCAATCCTAGAACAGAATCCCCGACCACAGGTGGGGCATACATGATCAAGGTTAGACATGTGAGTGTTGTGTGCTCTGTCTTTTCGCGCTGCTCGTTTTCTCTGTGACTCAACAATACGATGATTCTCAGCTATTCGGGTTCCTCTTTGTTGTTACAGCGCCACATTTGGCGATCTTGCGCAAGGGATTCCCAGCACGTATTGTCTATATCGAAGCATTTCAGAGACACTTTAAGAGTGTCTTTAAAGCGTTTTTCTGTCCACCAGCTAAACGTCTGCCCCCTTCAAGCTCGCCATACATCAACTGTTTTGGGATGCGTTTATCAGGCATTCGAGCAACATGACCGACCCATCTCATTTGGGCCTTCTGCAACAGGGTGTTGACGCTTGGGATCTTTGCTCTTGTGAGGACTTCGCTGTCTGGAATTTTTTCCTGCCAGTTTATTTTTAGTATTCTGCGTAGACATCTTGTGTGGAAATGGTTTAATTTTCTTGCGTGTCTGCTATACACTGTCCATGTCTCGCTTGCGTACAGCAGCGTGGTTAGCACTATGGCCTGGTAAACTTTCAGATTTGTGGCTATGCTTATCCCTTCCGCTCCCACACAGTGACACGTAACCTTCCGAACGCAGCACTGGCTTTGGATATCCTATTGTGGACCTCAGAATCTATGTTTGCCGATCTGGATAGGAGGCTGCCAAGATAAGCAAAGTTGTCCGTTGACTGGAGACGCTGGTGTTTAATGTTGATGACTGGATCGTAATACTGTTCTCTAGGGGCGGGCTGGAACATGACCTCTGTTTTTTGGTGTTAATGGTGAGGCCAAACCTATCACAGGCCATTGAGAACTTGTCCATGTAAGTCTGCATTTCTTCCTCAGAGTTGGTAGCGAGGGCACAGTCATCAGCAAACAACAGGTTGAGATAGTTGATTCTTTTACCTTGGTGGAGGATTTTAACCTCCGAAGATTGAATAGGTTACCGTCTGTCCTGTATCTAATCTTTACCCCATGTTCTTCGCCTTCCCAAAAGACATCCGTGAGCATGGCAGCAAACATCATGCTGAAGAGTGTTGGGACCAGTACACAGCCCTGTTTGACGCCGTTGGTGACATGGAAGGCTTCCGACAGCTCCCCTTCATCAAGTACACGGGCATCAAGTCCTCGTGAAACTGTTGGACGATCTTGATGAATTTCCTTGGGCATCCAAATTTTTCCATGATCTTCCATAGACCCTCCCTGTTAACCGTGTCGAAAGCCTTTGTCAGATCGACAAAGACCATATAGAGGTTACGGTGCTGCTCTTGGCATTTCTCCTGTAGTTGGCGAGCAGCAAATATCATATCTGCTGTTCCACGACCTGCTCTGAAGCCACATTGGGTCTCAGGGAGTAAGTCCTGTTCCAGGTGATCGATTAATCGATTGAGGAGGACTCTGGCCAGTATTTTGCCAGCGATTGACAGGAGGGAGATCCCCCTGTGGTTATCGCAGGCCTGGCGGTTTCCTTTCCGCTTGTACAGGTGGACAATAGTGGCATCCTTTAATTCCTGTGGCACACGTTCGTTGCACCAAATGGATGTAAATAACTCTGTCAATTTTAGCATCAACGTGGGCCTCCTTCTTTGTAGACTTCGGTTGGTATTGAGTCCGCACCCGGTGCCTTCCCGCTGGACATCTGGCTTGTTGCCTTCTTGACCTCTGCTAAGGTAGGTGGAATATCAAGCTTGGCATTGATTGGGACCTGGGGCATGCGTTCTATGGCTTCATAACATATAGTGGATGGATGGTTGAGGACAGAACGGAAGTGTTCTGCCCAGCGATTTAGTATCTGAGGCTTGTCAATTAGTAGCCTTGCTCCATCTGCATCGAGTATAGGGGTGGGGTGAGATTGTTGAGGTCCGTAAACAGTTTTTAGGGCATCGTAGAAGCGTTTGAAATCATGTCTGTCTGCATATATCTGGATTTCATCAGATTTTTTGCTTAGGCATGCGTCTTGTAATTTCCTGATTCTCTCTTGAGCCCTTCTACGAGCATCTAGGAAAGCTGGTTTTTTTTGGATGATGATGATGGGTCATTTTGATAGGCTCTGTATGTCTCATGTTTCGTGAGAAGAATAGACTTGATTTCTTCGTCATTTTCGTCAAACCAGTCGTGGCTCTTGCGTACAGTGTGTCCTATGAGCTCAGAGGTAGATAGGTACACGGTGTCTTTGAGGGCAGTCCAGTCATCGTCCACGCTGGTTTTGCCAAATTGGAGGTCCTTCAATTTGTCGTCCAGGTCTCTTATTAAACTTTCGGTGACAGCGGAGCTTTTCAATTTGGAGACTGCCAGCTTTTTTGTTGGTTTGCGACCCTGGTGACGTTTTCTAGGCTTGATGCGGAGGTTGAGCTTTGACACGATCAATCTATGATCGGTCCAACATTCTGCTCCTCACATAGCCTTTGTGACTCTGACGTCATGTCTGTCATTTTTTCCCTTTTGATGACGTAGTCAACGAGGTGCCATTGTTTGGAACGGGGATGCATCCATGACGTTTTGTTTCGGGTTGGTAAACGAAACAAGGAGTTTGTAATTGTTAGGTCGTGGGCAGCACATAGTCTGAGTAATAGAAGCCCATTACTATTGCACTTGCCCACGCCGTGTACTCCTAGTACTCCATCCCAGACCCGATGGTCTGTCCCTACTCTGGCATTGAAGTCCCCGAGTATGATGAGCTTCTCAGACCTTGGGACCGCTGAGATGGCTGAGTCAAGGTCCTCGTAGAAACCATCCTTGATTCCGCTTGGATTTGTCATTGTCGGGGCGTAGACGCTGAGAAAAAAATTGCGGTCTTGTTAGATACCAATGTTGAAGGATGGGATCACAAATGAGATGCTTAAAAACTTGGGAAATAGGGCAAAGACATTTCTTTTGGCAGTCCTAAATATATCGTGGAAGACAGTCATAGTACCAGCGGAGTGGAAAGAAGCGATCATGGTACCCATCCTAAGACCAGGCAAAGGCAAACTTAACGTGGCGATTTACAGACCCATAAGCCTCCTAAGCTGTACGGGCAAACTCATGGAGTGCATGGTAAACAGAAAGTTATAACTGCACTTGGAGAGCAAAGCGCTTCTCATGGCACAATAGGGAGGGAATCTTTAGGAGATACCGATCTACCGAAGATCAGGTAACCTATATCGCCCAGGAAATCGAGGATCGTTTCCATGAGAATAAGCAAACTTTTGCAGTCTTGGTAGACATGGAGAAAACGTTCGACACTGGAAAGAGGGACTAAAACTCCTGAGCCTGGGAAGAAAGGGTAGAATGTACAAATTGTTAAACATGTACCTAGTGAACAGAACAGCAAGGGTTCAAGTTCAGGGTCATACAAGCATGAAGGCCAAGCTATGGGAAGGAGTCACCCAGGGAGACGGCGAGTGCACCCAGCTATGTACGCCGATGATCTAGAAGTCTGGACGAGGGAGGAGTCAGTGCCCATAGCAAGCAACAGAATGCTTGCAAGACACGATCACCAAACTGGACAGAAAAGTGATGCCTGAGCAATACCGCTTCTAAAACTAACTATACGGGTTCAAAGGCGCATGGGGACAACGCTGCGCCAGGATTAATGAGCCGGTACTAATCAAGACCCTGTGTTCCACCTCCACGCGGTGACCCTAGTAACAGACTTTGGTTCCGGTCTGACTAAGGGGGTAGGGATCGAGGGAGAACTACATGTAGCGGTAGTAGTGCAAGCACGAAAAAGCAATGCAGGTCCATACAAACAAAATACACACATCTTCTGGCCGATGTCCTATCAAATATTGCCCAAGTTCTCGAACAATAAGAAACAGCAGTGAGACGTCTCTGAAAGAATCCTATTCCCGGAGTGAAGGGCCGAATACAAATTGCCAACTCCGGATCAAGAGTTCATACACAAGCTCGAAGTGTAAGTCAAAGGTCGCACCACAATTACCAGTTTCCATGCCTATGGGAAGAGTAGTACAAGTGAACATGAACGGATGAGAGGTGCATCCAGAGAAGTGACGTGGGCCCACATAGGGCGAAATTATAAGCCTTGAGGAGGGGCAAACAATGTCAGCTGTGAGGCAAGAATAAATAAGAAATATGAGTAACGAATAAAAGTCTCGACAAGTGTCTCTGGAAACCATGTAACGTATCGTGTCGACACACGGGAAATTTGCAATAAATTCGTATCAAAGGCCTAGCGCAGACACATTTACTGGTTAAGGTTGGACAAGCGCAAATCCTAAAGTTGCGTTTTAGTGCCTAACGAAACTGCCTCCCTGGGACAACCGGACAAGGTACTGTTGCATTAACAACTAACATCACCTGAAGAACTGTGGAGGGTGATGTTGACGAGTGCAAAATTTCAGTTGCGTTGCTAGTGACGATTGAAACAACCCTCTAAAATATATGTGTTCAGCCCCAGCCCAGTGTTTCCCGGGGACAGGAAAAATGCAGAGTAAACACGTGCACATTACCAAGTGCCGACATGCACCCCGAAACGGCTGAAAATACTCCTACACAGGAACAAACTCACCGTAGATAGAAAAGTAAGACCGATAACTCCTACACAGGAACAAACTCACCGTAGATAGAAAAGTAAGACCGATAACTCCTACTCAGGAACAAACGCACCGTGGAGAGAAAAGTAAGACCGATAACTCCTACACAGGAACAAACTCACCGTAGATAGAAAAGTAAGACCGATAACTCCTACTCAGGAACAAACTCACCGTAGATAGAAAAGTAAGACCGATAACTCCTACTCAGGAACAAACGCACCGTAGATAGAAAAGTAAGACCGATAACTCCTACACAGGAACAAACTCACCGTAGATAGAAAAGTAAGACTGATAATGCAAAGGCTTGAAGGCTTGAGAGAAAAGTAAGACTGATAATGCAAAGGCTTGAAGGCTTGAGAGAAAAGTAAGACTGATAATCAAAGGCTGAAGGCTTGAAGAAAAGTAAGACTGATAACTCCTACACAGGAACAAACTCACCGTAGATAGAAAAGTAAGACCGATAACTCCTACTCAGGAACAAACGCACCGTAGATAGAAAAGTAAGACCGATAACTCCTACACAGGAACAAACTCACCGTAGATAGAAAAGTAAGACCGATAACTCCTACTCAGAAACAAACTCACCGTAGATAGAAAAGTAAGACCGATAACTCCTACTCAGGAACAAACTCACCGTAGATAGAAAAGTAAGACCGATAACTCCTACACAGGAACAAACTCACCGTAGATGAAAAGTAAGACTGATAATGCAAGCTGAAGCTTGAAAAGAAACAAACTAAGTAGAAAAGTAAGACTGATAATGCAAAGGCTTGAAGGCTTGAGAGAAAAGTAAGACTGATAATGCAAAGGCTTGAAGGCTTGAGAGAAAAGTAAGACTGATAATGCAAAGGCTTGAAGGCTTGAGAGAAAAGTAAGACTGATAATGCAAAGGCTTGAAGGCTTGAGAAAAGTAAGACTGATAATGCAAAGGCGAAGCTTGAGAGAAAAGTAAGACTGATAATGCAAAGGCTTGAAGGCTTGACTGTACACCCAAGAATTGGCTAAACAAATGTAAGGCAATATTTTCGGACGCCGATCATCCAACAGATTAAGATGATGTCCAATCACCATGGCTCAGATCGTATACAGGCTAATTATACCGCCAACATAGGATCGTTTGTTTGACAAAACACATGCGCCTCCAATGACTGAGACTGATCCTAATCCGAAACGACCTATATTGTAGACATGCTCATTAAAAAGATCATAATACAGCAAAAAAATGATCGTAAAAGAGCAATGAATACAAGAAATGTGATACTTCCTGTGACTAGTCCTAGAATGGTCGAGATCGCTCGGGTCTTTACTGGAGCGACTTCACCCAGTCAGCGCATGTAAGCGAATGCTCTTTGGCGTAGATCTAACCCTTCAAATGTACGGCACTAAAAGATCTTTAAAAGAGTTATTATCTTACGCTGCGTATGGAACGATCTCACCAAGGCAGGAAAGCCTTAGAAAGTCACTCGTTGCCCCTTCACAAACTAACTCTGCCTGAGAAAGAGTTACAGGACATTAGGTCCCCTGAAACAATCACTCTTGAAGGATCTAAGCTTCGTACCCGGGAAGTCGGCGAGGCCTTCCATTTTGGGTGGGGGATGGCCGAAAAAGGGTAATATAGACCCACGCAAACATCAGTCAGAAACGCAATAGCAAGCGTCATGACTTTCCGTCTGAATGAACAGCGGGCAAACCAGTGAAGAAGAAGACGAAGAAACCACATATACTGTGTTCTCGCTGAACAACCAGACCCACGAGGTAAAACTTAAAATAAATGGGCACTAACTCCCAGAGGACAAAAATCCCCACATATCAGGAGTCACACTAGACCGAAGGCTGACATGGTGCTCCCAGGCAGGCTCCACGTGGGGTAAACAGTAAGCCCGAAATATGCTCACCTGGAAGAGTGACATGCCCCGGATCAGGGAGTAATGCATCCAAAAAGCAATTCGTCAAAGTGAGCAGCAATTAAAACCGTGCACCACGCATTATCACAGGAGCCATGAAGTTCACACCCATCATGGCGCTGGAAACAATCACAGGCCTCCAACCAATGACTGATCGCAGAGACAAAAAGGTTACCCAACTAGAGGAGAAACTAAAGCGCCTAAGCTCCCACCCTACGTACGTCAGAATGAACGGATTAGAAAGAGGCAGGCTAATGAGAACAAGCTTCGCAAAAAGTGCCAAAGCACTGATCAAAGACCATCCGGTCCTAGCAAACTGCAAAACAAAAACCTATACCGGCAACCGATAAGAGCCCGCCATGGGAGACCACATTGTCAGAATTAAGGTAATCAATCTCAGGAATACAAAAAAAGGGGCAGCAAGAGAACTGTGAAAGAAGAGCGGTTACAGAAAAATGCATAGAGACAGAGTGCCCTGAGAGTGCTTGGTTAAAATGTGTACACTGGTGGATCGGCAAATGCATAGAGACAGAGTGCCTGAGGTGCTTGGTTACACGTGTACACTGCTGAATCGGCAAAGAACGCAATTAGCGATGGCGAAGGAGAAACAGTGCTAAAACTCAAAAAGTGAGATCAGGAAGGCATTTGCACAGGTAGTATTCAAACAACTATCGGGCAGAGGTAGAGGCAATACGACAGCCGCTGAAATGATCCTAGAAAGCAGCGCCTCAAACGGATATTCACCGACCCTCTCGGTCATCACGGCACTAAAAATCGTAACCGAAACGGAGCTCAATGAGCTGAAAGCGATCCTTGGTGTACTAGTTAACGCACTTAAACGCACAGTCATTCAGTGGATACCATCTGCAATAAAAGGGAAATATAGAAGCAGGCAGGATAGCAAAGGCAGGAGAGCGACTACCGCAGAACTATCACGAGATCAGCTACGAGGAGGCCAAAACAACCATCGGTTAACCGTACAGATACAAGTGTTCGAAAGACCACCCTAAACACAGCTTCAGAGATGTTTACCATGCATCTCGAGAGTGTTTACCATGATCTATCTCGAGCGAATAAGTTGTTTTATTCCCCCCCGTACCGACATACACACTTCGGGCCAACGTGTTCAAAGATTTAAAATTGACACTACTAGTCTGTCCACGGGGAAAAAAGCGGGCATGACGGCAGAGCACATACTGAAAGAATGCCAGTTGTTAGTAGGCCTGAGAAACAAAATTTGCCCCGATAACAGAGTTTCGCGAGAAGTTGACGGGAGGGACGGTGTCCCTAAAAACAACAGCAGAATTCATGAAAACATTTAGTTAATCAGTGTAGGCGGTGATCGAGAGAGAAATTCTGATATAGAACACAGCAGAGATAGATACAGTTTGAATCAAATATAGAACACATCAGAGATAGATACAGTTAGAATCTAATATAGAACACATCAGAGATAGATACAGTTAGAATCTGATATAGAACACATCAGAAATAGATACAGTTAGAATCTAATATAGAACACATCAGAGATAGATACAGTTATAATCTAATATAGAAACATCAGAATGGTACAGTTAGAATCTAATATAGAACACATCAGAGATAGATACAGTTACAATCTAATATAGAACACATCAGAGATAGATACAGTTATAATCTAATATAGAACACAAAAGAGATAGATAAGTTAGAATCTGATATAGAAAACATCGGGAGATGATACAGTTAGAATCAATATAAAACCCAATCAGAAAAGATACAGTTAGAATCTAATATAGAACAAATCAGAGATAGATACAGTTAGAATCTAATATAGAACACATCAGAGATAGGTACAGTTAGAATCTAATATAGAGCACATCAGAGATAGATACAGTTAGAATCTAATATAGAACACATCAAAGATAGATACAGTTAGAATCTGATATAGAACACATCAAAGATAGATACAGTTAGAATCTAATATAGAACACATCAAAGATAGATACAGTTAGAATCTGATATAGAACACATCAAAGATAGATACAATCAAAGTCTAATATAGAACACATCAGAGATAGATACAGTTAGAATCTAATATAGAACACATCAAAGATAGATACAGTTAGAATATGATATAGAACACATCAAAGATAGATACAGTTAGAATCTAATATAGAACACATCAAAGATAGATACAGTTATAATCTAATATAGAACACATCAAAGATAGATACAATCAAAGTCTAATATAGAACACATCAGAGATAGATACAGTTAGAATCTAATATAGAATACATCAGAAGAAATACAGTTAGAATCTGATATAGAACACATCAAAGATAGATACAGTTAGAATCTAATATAGAACACATCAAAGATAGATACAGTTAGAATCTAATATAGAACACATCAAAGATAGATACAATCAAAGTCTAATATAGAACACATCAGAGATGGTACAGTTAGAATTTGATATATAACACATCAGAGATAGATACAACCAAAGTCTAATATAGAACACATCAGAGATAGATAGTTAGAATTGATATAGAACACATCAGAGATGATTAAGTTAGAATCTAATATAGAACACATCGAGATAAAATACAGTTAAAATCTAATATAGAACACATCAGATAATCACTTAGAATCTAATATAGAACACATCAGAATAGGTAAGTTAGAATCTGATATAGAAACACATCAGAGATAGATACAGTTAGAATCTGATATGGGAACACTCAGAGATAGATACAGTTAGAATCTAATATAGAACACATCAGAGATAGGTACAGTTAGAATCTAATATAAAACACATCAGAGATAGATACAGTTAGAATCTGATATAGACACATCAAAGATAGGTAAGTTAGAATCTGATATAGAACACATCAGAGATAGATACAGTTATAATCTAATATAGAACACATCAGAGATAGATACAGTTAGAATCTAATATAGAACACATCAGAGATAGATACAGTTAGAATCTAATATAGAACACATCAAAGATAGATACAGTTAGAATCTAATATAGAACACATCAAAGATAGATCAGTTAGAATCTAATATAGAACACATCAAAGATAGATACAGTTAGAATATAATATAGAACACATCAAAGATAGATACAGTTAGAATCTAATATAGAACACATCAAAGATAGATACAGTTAGAATCTAATATAGAACACATCAAAGATAGATACAGTTAACTAATATAGAACACATCAAGATAGATAAGTTATAATCTAATATAGAACACATCAAAGATAGATACAGTTAGAATCTAATATAGAACACATCAAAGATAGATACAGTTAGAATCTAATATAGAACACATCAAAGATAGATACAGTTAGAATCTAATATAGAACACATCAAAGATAGATACAGTTATAATCTAATATAGAACACATCAAAGATAGATACAGTTAGAATCTAATATAGAACACATCAAAGATAGATACAGTTAGAATCTAATATAGAACACATCAAAGATAGATAGAGTTAGAATCTAATATAGAACACATCAAAGATATATACAGTTAGAATCAAATATAGAACACATAAAAGATAGGTACAGTTGAATCTATTATAGAAAACATCAAAGATAGATACAGTTAGAATCTAATATAGAACACATCAAAGATAGATACAGTTAGAATCTAATATAGAACACATCAAAGATAGATACAGTTAGAATCTAATATAGAACACATCAAAGATAGATACAATAGAATCGATATAGAACATCAAAGATAGATACAGTTTGTTTGATATAGAACACATCAAAGATAGACGTTGAATCTAATATAGAACACATCAAAGATAGAATACAGTTAGAATCTGATATAGAACACAAAAGATAGATACAGTTAGAATCTGATATAGAAACATCAAAGATAGAATGCAGTTAGAATCTATTATAGAACACATCAAGATAGATACAGTTGAGAATCTAATATAAGACACATCAAAGATAGATACAGTTAGAATTAATATAGAACAATCAAAGATAGATACAGTTAGAATCTGATATAGAACACATCAAAGATAGATACAGTTAGAATCTATTAGAACAATCAAAGATAGATACAGTTATAATCTAATATAGAACACATCAAAGATAGATACAGTTAGGAATCTAATATGGGAACACATCAAAGATAGATACAGTTATAATCTAATATAGAACACATCCAAAGATAGAACAGTTAGAATCTAATATAGAACACATCAAAGATAGATACACTTAGAATCTAATATAGAACACATCAAATATAGATAAGATAATCTAATATATGAACACATAAAGATAGATACAGTTAGAATCTAATATAGAACATATCAAAGAATAGATACAGTTATAATCTAATATAGAACACATCAAAGATAGATAAAAGTTGGGAATCTAATATAGAACACGTCAGAGATAGGGTACAGTTAGAATTAAATAGAAGACATCAAAGATAGATACAGTTAGAATCTAATATAGAACACATCATAGATAGATACAGTTATAATCTAATATAGAACACATCAAAGATAGATACAGTTAGAATCTAATATAGAACACATCAAAGATAGATACACTTGGGCAATCTATAATATAGAACACATCAAAGATAGATACAGTTATAATCTAATATAGAACACATCAAGATAGATACAGTTATATCTAATATAGAACACATCAAAGATAGATAACAGTTATAATCTAATATAGAACATCAAAGATAGATACAGTTAAATCAAATATAGAACACATCAAAGATAGATACAGTTAGAATCTAATATAGAACACATCAAAGATAGATACAGTTATAATCTAATATAGAACACATCAGAGATAGATACAGTTAGATTCTAATATAGAACACATCAGAGATAGATACAGTTAGAATCTAATAGAACACATCAAAGATAGATACAGTTAATCTAAATAAGAACAAAATCAAAGATAAAATACAGTTAGAATCTAATATGAACACACCCATAGATAGATACAGTTAGAATCTAATATAGAACACATCAGAGATAGATACAGTTAGAATCTAATATAGAACACATCAAAGATAGATACAGTTAGAATCTAATATAGAACACTTTCAGAGATAGATACAGTTAGAATCTAATATAGAACACATCAAAGATAGATACAGTTAGAATCTAATATAGAACACATCAGAGATAGATACAGTAGAATCAAAATATAGAACACATCAGAGATAGATACAGTTAGAATCTAATATAGAACACATCAGAGATAGATACAGTTAGAATCTAATATAGAACACATCAGAGATAGATACAGTTAGAATCTGATATAGAACACATCAGAGATAGATACAGTTATAATCTAATATAGAACACATCAGAGATAGATACAGTTAGAATCTAATATAGAACACATCAAAGATAGATACAGTTAGAATCTAATATAGAACACATCAAAGATAGATCAGTTAAGATTCTAATATAGAACACATCAGAGATAGATACAGTTAGAATCTGATATAGAACACATTAGAGATAGATACAGTTAGAATCTGATATAGAACACATCAGAGATAGATACAGTTAGAATCTAATATAGAACACATCAAAGATAGATACAGTTAGAATCTAATATAGAACACATCAGCAATAGATACAGTTAGAATCTGATATAGAACACATCAGAGATAGATACAGTTAGAATCTGATATAGAACACATCAAAGATAGATACAGTTAGAATCTGATATAGAACACATCAAAGATAGATACAGTTAGAATCTAATATAGAACACATCAAAGATAGATACAGTTAGAATCTAATATAGAACACATCAAAGATAGATACAGTTAGAATCTTATATAGAACACATCAAAGATAGATACAGTTAGAATCTAATATAGAACACATCAAAGATAGATACAGTTAGAATCTAATATAGAACACATCATAGATAGATACAGTTAGAATCTAATATAGAACACATCAAAGATAGATACAGTTAGAATCTAATATAGAATACATCAAAGATAGATACAGTTATAATCTAATATAGAACACATCAAAGATAGATACAGTTAGAATCTAATATAGAACACATCAAAGATAGATACAGTTAGAATCTAATATAGAATACATCAAAGATAGATACAGTCAGAATCTGATATAGAACACACCTTTGATTTCTGTTTGATGAATTAACTTTTTATTGTAATCTTTCTATTATCTCTGTTTAGTTCTTACATCTAGAATCTACATCCAACACACCCTCTAACAATGATGGAAGCCAAGGGACTGTTGCTCCCATTTCTCATCTTACAAGCTCTAGTTATCATCATTCAAGGACAAAGTCAGTGTTTTTCTTTCTGTTATTTTTTATTGTCAAATCTTGTTTCAATTTTGTTTGATTCATTGATTCTCTGTGTACATGAATAATATTCTATAAGTACATGAATAATATTCTATAAGTACATGAATAATATTCTATAAGTACATAAATAATATTCTATAAGTACATGAATAATATTCTATAAGTACATGAATAATATTCTATAAGTACATGAATAATATTCTATAAGTACATGAATAATATTCTATAAGTACATGAATAATATTCTATAAGTACATGAATAATATTCTATAAGTACATGAATAATATTCTATAAGTACATGAATAATATTCTATAAATACATGAATAATATTCTATAAGTACATGAATAATATTCTATAAATACATGAATAATATTCTATAAGTACATGAATAATATTCTATAAATACATGAATAATATTCTATAAGTACATGAATAATATTCTATATGTACATGAATAATATTCTATAAGTACATGAATAAATTTTATAAGTAAAGAATAATATTCTATAAGTACATGAATAATATTCTATATGTACATGAATAATATTCTATAAGTACATGAACAATATTTTATAAGTACATGAATAATATTCTATAAGTACATGAATAATATTCTATAAGTACATGAATAATATTCTATAAATACATGAATAATATTCTATAAGTACATGAATAATATTCTATATGTACATGAATAATATTCTATAAGTACATGAATAATATTCTTTATATACATGAATAATATTCTATAAGTACATGAATAATATTCTATAAGTACATGAATAATATTCTATAAATACATGAATAATATTCTATAAGTACATGAATAATATTCTATAAATACATGAATAATATTCTATAAGTACATGAATAATATTCTATATGTACATGAATAATATTCTATAAATACATGAATAATATTCTATAAGTACATGAATAATATTCTATAAGTACATGAATAATATTCTATAAGTACATGAATAATATTCTATAAGTACATGAATAATATTCTATAAGTACATGAATAATATTCTATAAGTACATGAATAATATTCTATAAGTACATGAATAATATTCTATAAGTACATGAATAATATTCTATATGTACATGAATAATATTCTATAAGTACATGAATAATATTCTATAAGTACATGAATAATATTCTATAAGTACATGAATAATATTCTATAAGTACATGAATAATATTCTATAAGTACATGAATAATATTCTATAAGTACATGAATAATATTCTCCCAAAATAACATTAAATTAAAATACCTTTTTCATAAAATAACTTGAATAGATCTTCGAAAAAAATAATGAGCATAAAGATTTGATTTTATTGTTAAAGTTTGTACAAGACTTCCACGTTCGAAATATTTTAGTTGAAGATAGTAACTTTATTCTAAATCTAAGATACATTAAGTTGTTCACCTGGTCATCTAGTGATGGAACTGTTTTATGGAACTTGTAGTTTCAACTTTTAGTCTTCTAGTGATGGAACTTGTAATCTCAACTTCTAGTGATGGAACTTGGTATCTTAACTTCTAGTCTTCTAGTGATGGAACTTGTAATCTCAACTTCTAGTGATGGAACTTGGTATCTCAACTTCTAGTCTTCTAGTGATGGAACTTCTAGTGATGGAACATGGAATCTCAACTTCTAGTCTTCTAGTGATGGAACTTGGAATCTCAACTTCTAGTCTTCTAGTGATGGAACTTGGAATCTCAACTTCTAGTCTTCTAGTCATGGAACTTGGTATCTCAACCCAGTGATGGAGCTTGTGTCTCTCTAGTGATGGAACTTGGTATCTCAACTTCTAGTCTTCTAGTGATGTAACTTGGAATCTCAACTTCTAGTCTTCTAGTCATGGAACTTGGAAATCTCAACTTTTAGTCTTCTAGTGCTGACTTGGTATCTCAACTTCTAGTCTTCTAGTGATGGAACTTGAAATCTCAACTTCTAGTCTTCTAGTGATGGAACTTGGTATCTCAACTTCTAGTCTTCTAGTGATGGAACTTGGAGTCTCAACTTCTGGTCTTGTAGTGATGGAACTTGGAATCTCAACTTCTAGTCTTCTAGTGATGGAACTTGGAATCTCAACTTCTAGTCTTCTAGTCATGGAACTTGGTATCTCAACTCTAGTATGGAGCTTGTAGTCTCAACTTCTAGTCTTCTAGTGATGGAACTTGAAATCTCAACTCTAGTCTTCAGTGATGGAGCTTGGTATCTCAACTTTTAGTCTTCTAGTGATGGAACTTGGGAATCTCAACATATCTTCTAGTGATGGAACTTGGAATCTCAACTTCTAGTCTTCTAGTGATGAAATTTGGTATCTCAACTTCTAGTCTTCTAATGAAGGAACTTGGTATCTCAACTTCTAGTGATGGAACTTGGTATCTCAACTTCTAGTGATGTAATTTGGAATTCAACTTCTAGTCTTCTAGTGATAAAACTTTCAGTCTCAACTTCGAGTCTTCTAGTGATGGAACCTTTAAATCTCAACTTCTAGTCTTCTAGTGATGGAACTTGGTATCTCAACTTCTACTCTTCTTGTGATGAAACTTGTATCTCAACTCTACTCTTCTAGTGATGAAACTTTGGGATCTCAACTTCTACTCTTTGTGATGAAACTTGGATCTCAACTTCTAGTGATGGAACTTGGAATCTCAACTTTTACCTTCTAGTGATGAAAATTGGTATCTCAACTTCTAGTGATGGAACTTGCAATCTCAACTTCTAGTGATGGAACTTGGAATCTCAACTTCTAGTCTTCTAGTGATAAAACTTTCAGTCTCAACTTCTAGTCTTCTAGTGATAAAACTTTCAGTCACAACTTCTAATCTACTAGTGATAAAATTGTCAGTCTCAACTTCTAGTGTTCTAGTGATGGAACGAAGGCCGACACTTTACACGGTGTGTAATATGAGTGTTACACCGTCATAGGACAAGCTTATGTGCCCCGTGAAATATTGCTGGTCTGGAACGACCTCAGAGACAGAAAGGACATAACAGTAGTAACTCACTGTATGGCATAGATCACAAAGCCTAAATACACGGCAAACTGATCAAAGCAAGATCCGGCCGAAATAATCGGCAGATTGGATCGTACCTAGGGCAAGAACACTAGTAAATCAACAGCTGACTGAAATCGGTGGGCGGGCATAATCACCATGGGCGCATAATCGTCACGTAGATCAAGCGTTCTGTCAAAGACTCAATTATATATCACAAGAAGAATGAAATCTGGCCGGAAGAATGAACGACAGAGGGAGAATCGTAAGTAGATCAATCGTTCGTTGTGATATTTGCACAGCGATGAGACATGATCAACATGTGAAATGGCATGTACATATCGTTGTTGTTACAGTGATGAAATTGTTCATAGGGCATCTTCTGATATCAGTAAATTAGAACAGATTGTAAATCAATGTTTACTTGTATATGCAGGCTGGACTTAGACTTGTAAAAAAGAACTTGGTCAAACAACATGTGACTTTTTAGTCTACAAATGTTGTTAACAGAACTCCTATTGAGGTAAGCAATTGCGATAAACAAAGTACTGTCTATGCACATCATTGACTCGAAATATTTAAACAGATCAGTCAATCTAGACGTACTACTCACAAAATTCAACGGAAGAGACGCTAACGACTGCTGCAGAAAATACTGTTATTTATCATTTCATGTGAACTCAATTTGTATAGATTTCAGGTCATCACAGTACATCAACAAAGATGTCTATAAATCCTCACTTATGTCTAAATATTGTATAATCTCTAACTGTCAAACTCATTCATGTCTAAAGCTATAATTCTCTCACTGTCATTTTAACGTCTACAATTTGTCTATAAATTCTCTCACTCTGTCTACAATTTTCTATAGAATCTCTCATTCAGTCTACAATTTGTTTAGTTTCTTCATCACTAACTCTATTAGTTTATATTACATTGTCTGTCACTAAAACTTATGTGAACATTTTATTCTACAGCTATTGCCAACTACAAGTTGTCACAGTTACAAGCACAATATGAGACATTCGTCTCTGAGGCAAGAAACAAATATGAGATACTAATAAACCAAACAAGCGAACTTGAGACAGAACTAACATCTCTAAAACAACAAAATGAAGAAAGGAAAATAGAAAGTAACAAAACATATCATTTTGGTAAATTTAAATGTGAAGTATAGTTCATTGACCATAGTGGTCAGTTTTGTCAATTATATACTTAGTATAGTGTTCAATATTATAGACATTTGTCAATTATATACTTATATAGTGGTCAGCATTGTCAATTATATATTTAGACAGTGATCAGCCATGTCAATTATATACTTAGACAGTGATCAGCCATGTCAATTATATACTTAGACAGTGATAGCCATTCATTTATATCTTAGAAGTTCAGACCATGTCATTTCATATTTAGACAGTGTCAGCTTGTCAATTATATACTTAGATAGTGATCAACCATGTCAATTATATACTTAGATAGTGATCAGCTTATGTCAATTATATACTTAGAAGTGTCACATGTCAATTATATACTTAGATAGTGATCAGCCATGTCAATTATATACTTAGACAGTGATCACCATGTCAATTATATACTTAGACAGTGATCAGCTGTCAATTATATCTTAGACAGTGATCAGCATGTCAATTATATACTTAGACAGTGATCAGCTTGTAATTATATATTAGAAGTGTCATGTCAATTATATACTTAGAAGTGGTCACTGTCAATTATATACTTAGATAGTGGTCAGCTTTGTCAATTATATACTTAGACAGTGAGTCACCCATGTCAATTATATACTTAGACAGTGGTCAGCCATGTAAATTATATATTTAGACAGTGGTCAGCCTTAATGTAAACAATTTTTATATATTTAGATAGTGGTCAGCCATGTAAATTATATATTTAGACAGTGGTAAATAATATCAAATACATACTTAACAAAATTAACACTGACGTCCAAGCACCATGGCTCAGATCTGATAAACGATACGGCAAAAAGATGATTGAAAAGGTGTAGATCTGGGCCAAAATATAAGGCATAATCGATCGTACCCTAGGGCTAGCTACCCTAGTAAATAAACAGCTTGTTGAAATCGAACACACCGCCGAAGGATAAGCACAGAACTCCAAATGGTAGTGGGGTTGTGAACGTACATTCCGTTCTTGATGTTTGGCTGTTTATATATCACATTAGACCAGCATTTCCCAAAGTGGGCGGTACCGCTTCCGGGGAGCGGTCCGGGGGAGGGCGGTAGTGGGTTCAGAAACATTGTAGGGCGTTTTTTTTTCGTGATTTCGGGATTGAATAATCATTACAAATTTGAATTCTGCATTTTAATTACGCCTACCTTACACGATCCAATTTTTCATTAAGTTTCTATTTTATGTATTTTAAGATTTGAAAATTGACCATGTATGACAGAAATATATATCAATTTTCTATGTCAAAGTGAAAAAGAGCATGTTTATATATATTGGGAGGAGGCGTTGGCAAACTGTTATAATGGAAGGGGGCTTTACAAAGTTTATGTCTTGCAAAGTGGGCGGTGGGCCGAAAACGTTTGGGAATCTGCATTAGACTGATAAATCGGCCGAAAAGAACGATCGAGAGAGAAGAAGAGAAAAAATACATACTTAGACAGTGGTCACTAATGAGAATAATAGACAGTGGTCACTAATGAGAATAATAGACAGTGATCACTAATGAGAATACTAGACAGTGATCAGTAATGAGAATAATAGACAGTGGTCACTAATGAGAATACTAGACAGTGATCACTAATGAGAATAATAGACAGTGGTCAGTATGAGAATAATAGACAGTGGTCACTAATGAGAATAATAGACAGTGATCACTAATGAGAATAATAGACAGTGGTCACTAATGAGAATAATAGACAGTGGTCACTAATGAGAATAATAGACAGTGGTCACTAATGAGATATATATTGGAGGGATAAGGACGTATGGAACTGTAAAGTGAAGGTTCAGTTATGCTGAGAAAATGGACAGGATGGCCGAAAACGTGGGAATCACTGACATGTAGATGAATAAACAGTGGTCACTAATGAAAAGACAGATCGATGATGAGAATAATAGAAATAATAATATAGACAGTGGTCACTAATGAGAATAATAGACAGTGTCACTAATGAGAATAATAGACAGTGTCACTAATGAGAATAATAGACAGTGTCACTAATGAGAATAATTGCCTAATAGAAATGACAGGTCACTAAGAGATAAAGGTTCACTATGGAGAAAGTAGAAGGCACTAATGGAATAATGCAGTGTCATAATGAGAATATAACAGGTCACTAAGAGAATAATAGCAGTGTCCTATAGTTAGCGTGTCTATGGATATAGTACAGTGGTCACTAATGAGAATAATAGACAGTGGTCATAGTTGTAGGATCAAGAGAGAGAGTGGTACTAATGAGAAAAGTACAAGTTTGTCAGATTAATGTTATTGATATAAATATTGTAACAGATTCTATTATTCTGTGTATGTTTTTATTGTCTATTCCTAATTTGTAGATAGATTTGTTTAAAGTGTACACAAAGTCTAGTTTCTATGAAGTGTAGAATGTCGTACACAGAAGCTGATGAGAGAGGTTGGTAATCTACAGGAAATTCTAGTTTCTAGATATGTTTTTCTTTTATAATGTCTCAGTCTTTCTAGTGTATTTGTTTAGTAATGTCTACACAAGATGTCTAGTTTTCTAGATGTATGTTGTTTAGTAATGTCTACACAAGATGTCTAGTTTTCTTGATGTATGTTGTTTAGTAATGTCTACACAAGATGTCTAGTTTTCTAGATGTATTTTGTTTAGTAATGTCTACACAAGATGTCTAGTTTTCTAGATGTATGTTGTTTAGTAATGTCTACACAAGATGTCTAGTTTTCTAGATGTATGTTGTTTAGTAATGTCTACACAAGATGTCTAGTTTTCTAGATAGTATTTGTTTAGTAATGTCTACACAAGATGTCTAGTTTCTAGATGTATGTTGTTTAGTAATGTCTACACAAGATGTCTAGTTTTCTAGATGTATGTTGTTTAGTAATGTCTACACAAGATGTCTAGTTTTCTAGATGTATGTTGTTTAGTAATGTCTACACAAGATGTCTAGTTTTCTAGATGTATGTTGTTTAGTAATGTCTACACAAGATGTCAGTTTTTAGTATTGCTTTTCTTAAGTCTACCAGTTGTCATAGTATTATCAGCATTGTCTTAGTACTACAAGATGTCTAGTATTTTCTAGATGTAATGTTGTTTAGTAATGTCTACCAAGATGTCTAGTTTCTAAGTACTTACCTGTTTTTAAGTCCAACAAGATGTCAATATCTACAGTATCTATGTTTAGAGTACTACAAATGCTAGTCTAGATGTATTTGAAGAATTGCCAAGATTCTGTTTCTAAGTACACCTGTTGATTATAGTAATTCTACACAACTGTCTGTTTAGTAATACTGTTGTTTAAGTAACTACATTCTTTTCAAGTATGTATGTAACACAATGTCATATTATAATACTTCAAGTTATTAGTATTACAAATCAACTGTGATATCTTTCTATAAGTACTTCATAACTTGATACTATCTTGCATAAGTATTACATCAACTTCTGTTTGACGATAATATTACAATCTTATTCAGAGTAAGTATTACATCAACTGTGATATCTTATCTTACAAGTAAGTATTACATCAACTGTGATTTTATCTAAATAATACTTACACAACTGTGATATCTTATCTTACAAGTAGCAAGTAAAAGTATTACATCAACTGTGATATCTTATCTTCTAACATCTACAATAATATATCTCTAACATACTACAAGTAATATATCTCTAATCATCTACAACATTAAAAATATTCTCTAACATCTACAATAATTATATCTCCAAGAGAAGACAACTCTATATTTACTGATGTTGATGATTTTATTCCCAGGGCTATACTGTACTTCGTGTGGACATGGAATATCAAGGCAAAAATATTTTGCTCAGTATTCAACATTTCGTGTCGCGACGAGCTCTCGAAATACCAACTGTCAGTGGGTATACTGGAACTGCCAGGAGACGCCTTGACATTCACAACAGTATGAAGTTCTCAACTTATGATCAGGACAACGATGTATAGTGTAATTGTGCTTCTTTGCGTCACGGTGCCTGGTGGATAAATATTCCATGAATCCAACCTGAATGGTGTCTGGGCTAGTAGCGACGCCTCTGGTTTGGATTGGAATGGAGTTGTTGATCCTGGATCTGTAAGTTTCTCAGAGATGAAAGTCCGACTTGTTTAGTTGACAGACTAGATTTGATATTCATGTTGAGATAGAAACTGACCAGATGACCAATGTCCAGTTGATGTAAACTAGGTCAGGCAGTAGGTATGAC